>CM068733.1:65989389-66249389 GCA_035136125.1 Quercus rubra
AATGATTTACAAAGTGATACTCTTTTAGTTAGAATTTTCCCCAAGGTTGCTGTTAATGAATATTTAGATGGTTGTTCTATTTCTGCAATATCTTTGTGGTTATCTGCAATATTTAGATGGTTCTTCTATTTCTTAATGTCCCACTCCCACAACTATGAGTTAAATTAATTTTGTAAGTTTTTTTTTTTTTTTTGTTTTATGGATAAGATCAGTTGCTACATTGCTTTGTTTCCTTCTTTCGTTATTTTCTTCTTGGGTGTGTTCTTATGAATCTGATCTGCTTCCTTGAAAGGTTTCTTTGCATATGTGACCTGTTTTTTCTTATCTTTTCTTCTTTTATAAATTTTATTTTACTATTTATGGTGTGTGCTTACTTGTGTTATATATATATAAATATATATATATATATATATATTATTCACTTACTAGAGTTTTATTTGATGTCAACAATTTTCTAGTTTTCTTTCCCTTAATAGTATATCTTGTCCTTCATTATCTTTTCAATGCTAAAACAGCAAAAAGTCCATTTCTTTACAAATGAGAATGTGACTTCGGTTTTTTTGCAATAATTGAAATTTTATTATGGGATCGGGGTTAAAATTTGGCAAATTAGGAAATTATCCATGTCTGATTCTTGGCTTATCTAATAATTTGTTATTTAAGACTATTAGAACTTTGTAGATTACCTATCATATTGAAGTAAGCATCCAAGTTCAAATCAAGCTGATAATTACATAAATGCAGCGGAGATGGTGTGTAGAGATGAAGTAGTAATCAAACTGATACTTACATAACTGAATTTGAATACTAACCTTGTTGAACCATCAACTCTGACACCAATTGTTTGAATCTTGGGTTTGTGAGAGTTGAGAGTTAACACTTTCGGAGTCTTTTGTGAGGGATTGGTACAACCTGTTATAATGGTTTTAATTCAAAAAGTCTAAGCCAGCGGGTTCGGGCAACAATGTTGTTTTAATTATTCACTTTTTTCACTTTTTCTTGATGTAGGACTTGACCATGTAACCAACCAACACTGAAACCAAATCACATATGTGGTGGTGGTCTAGAGTGAAGTTGCAAGTGTGGTTAGTCCAATTAGAGCAAAAAATACATAAAGTAGATGAAAGAAATGCAGAAAGTAATTGGAGGAAGAAATAATTTATGAAAAAATATATAATATTTCTTTACAAGAAAAAAAAAATGAATAACATGGTTATTGTGCGTAGATCTTAAGATTTTCTACTTGGTACATATTTTAGAAAGGGGAAACTTATTTTGATGGACGATATTTTGTATTTATATATTACAGTTTTATGCTACAATTAAGGACTAGATTCTGATTTCTACATTTTGTGGATACAATTAGGAAAGTTAACAGATAGTTATAATGCTTGTTAATGTAGGCTACTCTGTGACCAAAATTATGTGCATCGTCAATCTATTACTGGTTCCTTTGTAATTTCTGAACATGGGGCAGTCGATATTGTTATTTCCATTTTTACAGGTTGGAACTAGGCATTGACAGTTACCTGGTTTCACCTTTGATCATGAAATCTGGACCAAAGAATGGCTGGAACTCTATTATGCCTCTTTGTTTCAGAGGCAAATCAGCCAAACGTTTCTGCATGTTCCAGGCAACACACCCGTCTATCTAAATGTATATGATTTGACACCCATAAATGGATACGTCTATTGGGCAGGCCTCAGTATCTTTCACTCTGGGGTGGAAGGTAAGCTTACCTTTATTCCTCATTTCTCAAAATCATTAATTTTTTTAGTTCTAGTGGTTGCTCTTAATATCATCTAGTATTAAAGAGAATATGTTGCTTCTAATGAAGTTACTCAAAATTATTTGGCAGTGTATTATTGCCAACAGTGAAAGCATGAGTTGATAAGTCAATTAGTACTGTTATATAACTTCACTGAGGAAGGGAAAATGCCCTTAGTTTTCATATTGATTTGGGTTGTAACATAATGAAATAGCAAGTATGATTAATTGAATTTTATATACAACAGAAGAAATAATTTGTTGATTCTACTCAACCAAACAGACAATATTTTTCTCAAACTATACAACCCAAAGATAAGGATAATCATTGTAAAATATGTTCATTTCTTTTGTATCAATTCAAAGCAGGGGGAGTTAAGATGGAGATGGAGCCTAATCTACATAATAACCTATAATTGTAGAAGCACACAAGTGATTTAGATTCAAACATTTCTTATTAAAATATAAAACATAATGTGGCATGAGTAAATTTTTGAAAAAGCTAAATAAAATTGCTGTTTATTCATGAGCATGCTTGTGCAGACATCTAAAACCAGTTTGTAATCTCATAGAACTTTGAAAATGTTGATGTTTAAACTATTTTGATTTCTTGGGCTCTACTTGAATTCTTTGACCAAACTCATTCCATAATACTTTTAAGAGAGTCTTAATCGCATCTATTTAGGGTTGGGAACAAGACCCATATCTTACATTTTTTCTCTCCCTGAATCTTTGATTTGTATGCCAATTGCTCTTCATGCAACCTCGATATAATTTTGGACTGTCATCCATCTTTGCAGCACTTTCAACCTTATACCATGTGAGTTGTCACTGGTGGCTAAACCATATGCATGAGAGTAATTTTCGAAATCCAAAATGGTCAACAACTTTTCTTCTTTAGCTTAGATGCAGCAAAACAATTTGTCCTCTTTCTATAAAGCCTTAGTTTGCACCATGAATACATTATTTTTACTTTTCCTTCCTTTCAATCCCTTTCCAATTATCCAAGGATAAATTCTTGGATTCTCTCTTACATATGCATGTGAATGTGAACATACAGGCATATTGTCTTTGAAAGTCCAGGACATGGAAAAGATCCACATATGTTAGATGTTAATATTCTGCTATCTGCTTTCTCACCTGAATCACAGTTTTCTCTAGATGATGCAAATGTTTTGATTGTCCCTATTTCACTACAGTTCATGGTGTTGAATATGCCTTTGGAGCTCATGACTACCCAACGAGTGGTGTCTTTGAGGTTGAAGCTCGACAGTGCCCTGGCCTCAAGTTTAGGAAGTCAATATTTATGGGGACGACAAGCTTGGATCCTATCCAGGTTAGAGAGTTCATGGAGCGCCAGTCAGCAAACTATAATGGTGATACCTATCACTTGATTGCTAAGAACTGCAATCATTTCTGTGATGATATTTGTTACAAGCTAACAGGGAACCCAATGCCAAAATGGGTGAATTGACTTGCAAGAATGGGTGAGCTACATCCTCCTTATCATTCATTATATCTTAGTTTGAGGTTTAGCTTCAAGTCTTAGATGATTTAGGGCTAAATGGTTCACGTATCAGTTGACTATCATGGACTAACTAAAAACATTTACATTGTTCTTGTATATTATGTGACAATATCATCGGCACGTGTTCTCTTCATATGTTTCATACTTAAGGCAAATAGGGCTCACAGTTGTCATGAGTGTAAGTCTTAAAGCAGGGGGCTCTCATGTGACTATTGAATGAACCTTGAGGCTCGGCTTTTATCTGATAGGTTGCCTTGCATATTAGACTCATACAGACTCATCTGCTGATATTTCATTGTCAAAGCACTAATTTTTTAGGTTAAAAGATGAATTGATAATCTGTTGTGATAAATTGATAATTCACAACAGAGATTGTGAAAAAAGTAGGCAGATTAGTACCAAGCTCGAGGTACCAATCTGGCTATTTTCAAAATTATCATGCTTTTGGTACCTCGAGCTTGGTACTAATCTGCCTACTTTTCAAAATTAGGCAGATTGGTACCCGAGTTTGGTGGACTCGGGTACTTCACAAGGTACCCGAGTTCACCAAACTCGGGTACCAATCTGCCTAATTTTGAAAATAGGCAGATTTGTACTCGAGTTTGGTAAGTTCACCAAACTCACATGGGTATTCTCTTTTTTTTTTTTGGATTGATTTTGGTAAATTAAAATTCTAATAAATTAATTTTGATAATTTAAAATTATAATAAATGAATGCTTGGGTGCATGGGTAATTCTTTTTTTCATAATAGGATTGACGAGGATTAATTAGAATGGTTTCTCATCTTCTTTCAGTATTTCTTTTTGTTGTGTCTTTCAAAATTATTGGGAAAAAAAAATTATCCTTACTGTAGTTTACTTTAAAGCTGTAAATCATGAGTCAAACCAACAGCCTGTTGGTCTGATTCATGAAAGCATTGAAAAAGCTTTAGCTTCCCTGAACTATGCTCTAGATACATCTTTAACTTCTTTGGTGAATATAGTAGCCATATTAAAAATCAATGGACTTCATTGTTTCTTTGCAATGGTTATTGCGTGAACAGGCAACTGTTCAGAAATGGATTTTATTATCATAACGAATGTCACTGGAATTATTATCATCATCACAGCCTGATTCAAGAAGCGATAAAAATAGAGAAATATATCAAATAGAAATCTACCACAATATCAGTCTTGAAGAGCAATCATATTATTTCTTGTATCAAACTTGAGATCCTGGCTTAGTTTGACATTACGCAACATTGTACAGCAGCATAAAATCATGTCTTTGTTTTGGTAGTACTAAAAAGGATATAAATCCAATCACCCATTAAAATGCACCCAAGCCATTCAATATGAGAGTAGTATGATAAAAAAAAGGAGATCAAAGGCAAGGCCCACTAATAATGACAATATCAGTAGTTAGATGACCAGTTGGCAGCACTTCCAACTCTTGGCATGCCGACAGTTTCCTCTTCGACTCTTCATCCACGGTGAAAGTTACACCACACACCTGACCAGAACTGTCCACCCTTGGCACAAGCTTCACCTCATTAAGGGGGTGTTCATAACTCCTGAAGCCTCCAGACAATGTGAAGAAGCATCCTTTGGAAAACAACAGAAACAGATAAATCAGCAGGCTAGTAGTCATGCTCATGAAGTAATATCAAACAAATAGACTATAGTATTAGTATCTGGAAGTTCATGCTAATAATTACACAAAATCAAAACTAGTCCTACTTTTTTTTGGGGCTACAATGTGGTAGATAAATGACAGGGAAGATAAATGGGAAAATCAGTTGATTAGAAAGTAGATTTTGAAGCTTGTTCTTGCTATAGCAATTTGGTATCACCCACATACCTAAAGCTCACATAAAAGCTTTTATCCCCCATATTTTAAAACCAAAAATTTTGACATCTAGATTATTAAGAAAAGCAAAAAGAATCCTAAATAATCACTCCATGAGGGCAACCATTTCCCTAACATGTTAAAACTGGCACATATTATTCATGACCAATAATATGACCAATCTGTTATTCATGACCAATAAAATGGCACATATTATTCATGACCAATCTATGGTTAGATCCTATAAAAAATAAAATAAAATAAAAATCTGCAGTTAGAAAACATTTAGCAAAAAAATAAAAAATAAATAAAGCTATAAGTTAAAGAGAAGGTCTGTCAGGTCCCTTAAATGCTAACAACAAATAGCTCTTTCATTTCCTAGTAAATTTTAAAATGAAATATACAATACTGTAAGGAGAATGCAGAAAAAAAAAAAGAGAGAACACAAGGGGTTACGTAGTTTGGTTTGCTGGCTTACCTCTACAATTTAAAGTCTTTGATGGCTACATCTTTAATATTACAACTATGCATATTACAATGAATCATAGTAAGGTATAGGCCAAAATGGCCAAATACCATCAATTCTTTAAATGTTTTGCAAAAATAGGGACTTCACCATGCTGAATTTGAATACTTATCACTTCATTCACATCAAATCCTATTTTTTGTTTCAATCCAATGGAAGATATGATTGGAAAACACTTGTAAGAAATGGGCATTAGCATTTTACACATAATGATCCAACACATACAAAATCAACACTAGAAATAATGCAGTCATCAACACCAAGCATAAGAAAATCTAGTCTTAGTCCTAAAACTTTGGAATTGGGTATGCATCCTCAAGAGACTAATTGGAATGAACCACATGTACACAAGCAACGATGATATTTTAATGATATATGTCATATTTGGTCCTTAAAATTTTTTCCAATATTTCTTAAGTTATAAAAATACATAATTGAATGGCATATAGCATGCATTTGTTTCAAGTTGCATTTAGAAGAATGCCACGGTTCAAAGTTAGCGTACCTAGTCTGTGAGACCACCACTCGTCGGTACCTCATTCCGCTTAGGGCATGTTCTTCGGTTATGCCCCTCTTGGTCACACAAACCGCATTGCACCTTCCTCCCCCCCTCCTTCCACGGTGTGGTTCTCGGCCGTTGCCCACCCTCGTCCATCTCATTCCTTATTGTGTTGAGACAGGGCGACCTTTCTCTTGAATCAATCGGGGGTTAGGGAGGACCCTTCGAGTTTTTTCAGGATCCGGCCATGATAATCTATCTTTCAACGCAGGGAAAACGGGAGCATAGCTCCGAAATAGTGCATCCACGCTATAGCATGGGTCAATGTATTGCTCTGCATCATGTCGATACCTAATACAAACTGCAATGACATGTGAACATGGTATCTTGTACAGCTTCCATTTTTGACATGTGCAACTTCTTTGCAACAAATTAACTCCACGTGTGTGATCCCCATGTCCAGCACTCCTTGGATTATGCGGTGTATCTACTTGATATGATTGTTGTTGCATGCTCAATCTCGTCACCCTGTGATGCTCCGCCTTCGCCTTATTTCTCATGAAGATATCCAAGGCATATTTAGTCCATTTTTGTCCCGAATTTAACTGTGCTATGCTCTTATTGCGACGATCATCGAAGTAAGAATTCAATTTGAACCATGTGTATTTCACCATTGCCGTAATGGGCAAGCTACGAGCACCCTTTAGAACACCATTGAAGCACTCGGAGACGTTTGTCGTCATTGCCCCATAACGATAACCCTTGTTAAAACTTAGAGCCCATTTCTCTTTAGACACATCCTTTAGATATTGGTGTGCATCCCGGTTGACATTCTCAATTAACTCGAAGGTGGCATTGAACTTTCTCTCCTGGGTAGCACTTGCTACCCTCCATACTAGATTCTTTAAAGTTTCATTGTTCCATCTAGTGTTGACGTTACTACATAGATGACGAAGGCAGTAACGATGTTCTGTCATGGGAGGCCGCAGGGAAAAGTCTCGATTATTGTATCTAAAGATAGCTTGTATCGCAGGGTGTCTGTCAGATATGACACACAGGTATCTCCGGTCGGTAACATACGTTCTTATACAAGCCAAGAACCAACCCCAAGTCTCTGTGCTCTCGCTCTCGATAACGGCGAAGGCTACTGGATAAATCTTATTATTAGCATCTGTTGCCATTGCAATCATCAATTTCCTTTTATATTTTCCATAGAGGTGGGTTGCATCAATGCTAATCACAGGCCTACACTTCTTGAACCCAACAATACATGGACGAAATGCCCAGAATACGGACTTGAATGTACAAGTTCCCTGTTCATAATTATCGTCCACTATTAACTTATACTGTGTACCCGGACTTGCATCCCTAAGTCCTGCCAAAAAACGCGGCAACTCTGCATAAATCTCCTTAAAATCCCCATATATAGCTGCAACGGCCTTTTGTTTGGCATCTCATACCTTGTATGTGAACCATAATGATTACATTAGAAATGAATACAAGTTAAATAAAAAAACTTGAAGAAAACAAATCAATACTTGTAAGGCTATAATATTTCTTCGCTCCCAATTCCTTTTTTTCTTTTCTTTTTTCAATTTCAATTTTCATAATATAAAGTATTCATAGGTTTTGGGAAAAACAATATCCTGATTATACTTCCCAAAAGACTGATGTCTCTATGTTGTATTGAAAATATAATGCAAGTTAAAGAATAGAATACCTTGTAGTGAGATACTTTGTGTTTTAAGTCTGCCAAAGCAACGCGGCGTAAGTTCTTTATCTTATACGCAGGGACTTCTCGTATATAGCGCTTAAGTACATATGCTAGGAACACCGAATCAATCATCCTACCATCATGAGCATTCTGAATTTTGTCGCACGTATGGGGGCCCTTGCATTTTGCGATCTTCTAGACATTGTCTCCCTTGCAACATATCGCATGGACTGACCATGGACAGGAATCATCCTCGCAACTCACCATAAGCCTCTCTGAGTCTGAATGCTCAGTTTTGAAGCTAAAATTCTCTCGCACTGCGTACCAGGTCAACGCACGTCGCACCGCTAATTTAGTCACGAATACCATCCCTTTAATTGGTTGCTCCCCAAGCGTCCATGGTAATACTTCCGCTTGCATAACCGGTGATGGATCAAACATATTATCCCAAGTGTTTTGGGTGAACCATTCCGGTGTAGGATCGGGATCGGGGCATGTCTCTTTATTTTCTTCTACAACCACATCTTCGATATGATCAACATCCTCATGTTCACCCATGGTATCTAGGAGCTCCTCGAAGTCATCCCTAGTAACATCGATATGGGTTGCATCATCACCAAGTCCATGATCATTATGGTTATTTTCGGATGTGCCCCTATGGAGCTCATCATCAGCTAAATGCTCTCCTTCATGCACTTGCTGAGACCCTTCCTCCTCCTCAATCGAGTTCACATGGGCAAATGTCTGCCACGGTTCACTGCCATACCCATCCCCTGTGTTCTCTACACACCCTTCATAAGATCTTTCTGGTATTGAGTTGATGTGCTCATCTACTCTTCCATCCAAAACAGTATGTTCTGAACCCTCTCCAGCCTCTACTGTGGCGGGCTCAACAGTGACATAGAGATCCAAAGCAATGAATCCTCGAGCCACCATTTGTGCAACCATTTCCCACATCATCTTTACTTCGGTGCCACCCGATAATTGTAGTGAATTGTAGAAAACCTGCGTGTCTACAACCCATTGAGGTGCTCGATACACGATGGAAATCTTATGCCTACAGTGGTCTAACCCCATCGCCTTCAATATTCTTCGTTGCAAGTTCGTAAGCCCTATCCCACGTTTCACCTTAACGTATTTTTGCTTTTGGTTCGAGCCTTGGTATGACAACCCATGCAACTCATGATAATACATCTCCCCGTCGTAGTACAGATAGAAAAGTGAAAATCCATCACCGACCTGTTATTAACAATATAAAAGTTGTCATCATCTATAACCACTTAAATAAAGATGACGTATGACAAAAACAATTTATATTCAAACTCAACCTCCTAAACTTTGTGTATAGAGATATAAATAATTTTCAATCGTTTTAACCACATATCTATAATTTATAATAGATTTACCAACAATACTTGGCTGCCAGCAAATTGTTAAAAAAAACTGTGTTTTATTTAATATTTAGATAACTTGTAAATTATAGAATAAACAATATACAATGACATAGTATTCTTTTACATCTAAATAAATAAATACATAGAAACATAAAATATAAAATGAATTATTCAAAGCATAGGCAAATATAATAACAATGATACGAATTCTTTTACATCTAAATAACTAAATACGTAGAAACATAAAATATAAAATGAATTCTTCAAAGCATAGGCAAATATAAGTTTTAATTATACGAATTTCTTTCTTCTTCTTGAGTTTTTTGTTATTTAGATATAGTTTATGTTAATTGTGGCCCCCCCCCCAAATGAATTTTGATATTGTATACACGTTCATTTTCTTTACCAATATCACTATTCACAGCACTTACCTTTCTTGCTTATCTCATACATAGCTTAACCCATAAATGAATGTGAACAATACAGTTATCTATAAATTTTTTTTCAATTTTAAATTCTGAATTTTTGTTATAAACTTCAATTTTAAATATTTAGAAGGATAGAGAAGTAAATGCTGAATGGGGCATATTTTAAGAAGCAATCAGACAGTAAGATATATACACAACTTTACAAGTATTTGTTATATTTTTAATATTTTTAGATTTCACAAAATGAAAACCAAAACTTATACATGATTTCTTTTTTCTTAATTTATTTGAAGGAATCAAAGCTACTAGATAAACTATATGTATTATTCTTCTAAAGCATATAATAATTTATGGATTTACTATCTCTCTTTCAACTATTAGTAATTATGAAATGGTTGTTTTTTTTTTCTTTCTTTTCAGGTACAAAAAAATATATATATGCTTCTAATTGCAATTGTTTCTTTACAATTTCTTTTGCTACAATATAGTTCTGCTCCATTTGTTTAGATAACTTGTAAGTTATATATATATTATATATATATATATATATATCAGCAGTTGTAAATGGACGCAGGGCCTTGCAAAAAACTCAACTCATGAACTGTGGTCATGCAAAAAGAATGTCATACGAACCATGACTCATTAGCAATTAGACAAAACATTTAACTTACCTCTATGTATACAGTAGGCAGGACCCAAAGGTTAATAAGGCAAGCCTTCAATGGAAAAAACTGACGCTAAGATCCGCAGATGGTGACCCAACAATTGTAAATAGCTTTAGTATTCTTTCACATGGCAACAACTGACTCTCCACATGGACTTGTGATCTTAGTGCAAGAGTCATTATGGTCATAAATTCTCTACAACTAAGCTGGTGAGGGAGACTCAGAAGGTACACCATTTGCTTTAAGTTGGTAGTTGGGGTCAAACAAGTGGGCAGGACGTTTGTAAGGCTAAAATATTAAGAAATAATTATTTTAATGATAACAAATATTTCCAAACAAATAGAATAAGTGTTTGTAGATTGTAAGTGTCACTCTGTCATAAATTTATATTAGAGTAATGTTACAACCATAAACTATTTTACAATTTGTACAAAATGTTGATGTGGCCAACTTGTTATTGGTTTTTATTTAGGCCTACCATTAATATGCATTTTTTCATAATAGCTTAATCACTCACCACAATAGCAGTTTGTAAAAAAATTTGATGAGCAATGTTTGTATCTCTAGCATTATTCTTTATATTATATGTGTATGAGAGTGTATGTAATATTGATTGTGTGCATTATTTTTTGTTATAATGTTATTTGTGTAAATAATAATGTGTGTGGAAGTTTGTGTGTACAATATAAAAATAATACTTATGTGGCTAACGAAAAAGTGACATGGCATTTATAATTTTACTACAAACACTTGATAAAAACTGTGGCAACTTAAGTGTCCTGATAATTGGATTTTATTTATTCTCATGCAAAAAATAAATAAATAAATAAATAAACGTTGGCTTCAAAAGTACATTACATATTGTAAATTTATTCTCAAATATCGTCAATAAAAAAAAATTAATAATAATAATTTAACGCACACCAAGTACTGTACCGTACTTGGTGGCTACCCACTATGAAGTACCCGAGCCCACCAAGCTCGGGTACAATCTGCGTAAGTTTTGAAACAGGCAGATTGGTACCCGAGCTTGGTGGGCTCGGGTACTTCACAAAGTACCCGAGCCCACCAAGCTCGGGTACCAATCTGGGTATTCTTTGAAAAGAGGCTGATGAATCAGCCTGAATCAACCTCTTTTCAAAGAATATCCAGATTGGTACCCGAGCTTGGTGGGCTCGGGTACTTTGTGAAGTACCCGAGCCCACCAAGCTCGGGTACCAATCTGGATATTCTTTGAAAAGAGGCTGATGAATCAGCCAGAATCAGTCTCTTTTCAAAGAATATCCAGATTATTACTTTTCTTCTAAAAGTAAATAATCAATAGACCCTGTCTAAACAAAGTCAACTGGATTCTCTCTCGTAGAGGTTTTTTTTTTTTTTTTTTTTTCAAAGAGATTAGAAAAAATCTTCTATCCACTAAAAAGGAATCACAAGAAATAAGAATTTACTCGCTTATCACCTTACTAAAATATAAGTATTAAAATCTGAAATCCGAACATTGACCAATGAGCAGGAATATATGATACATTGTTGAGAGACTCAAAACTAATCATAGCCAGAAATGTGTAAACATAAGAATGTTCAAGAAACAAGGTATTAGTTCTTTGATTAGCAGAACTGTACAATTTATTTGTCACATGCTGCTAGACCCAATCCATTATGCTACAAGGCAGCTATTGGAATTTGTATTAGCATCCTCTCCATTTGAAATGGATTCATTTCATGATTTAGATTAAATATTACAAATTCAATGATGCATTTGGATAACAAGATTTGGCCATTTAGATTTGGATTTGAATAATTAAAATCCAAATACCTGTTTTAATAATTTTAAAACATCAAGAATTTCAATTTACTCAACCCCACGGATCCAATCTTCAAAAATCTTTGGATTTTCAATGATATTTAAAAACAATGGATTTGAAATCAAGACATTTTAAATTTATTGATTTAAAATCCAAATCCAAATTCAAATTCAAAGTTCCCAAACACAATCTAAAGGTATATCAAGTGCCATGTCATTTAAAATTAAATGTTGACTTGGCACCTTGTATACATTGTTAAATCCAAGAAATAAAATTTTACCCATGAAATTGACTCTATTTCAAGTAATTTGGGAATAGAGAGGATCATGTTCGTTGCAATCTATGGAATGAAAGTGATCATATACATTTACCAACAACAAAAAATGTGCACCTCCAAATTTTCATTCAATAGATAAAATAGAAGTCACTACCCCAATAAAGCTGAAGGCTAATTCATAGCTCAAGCCATTGGAGGTGTACAAATGAACCCACAGATAACTAATCACAGACAAACAACTTTCAAATGGCAACTCAAAACTCAGCAAGATACAAAACACAAAGTCAATTAACATGGTCAAACCAAATTCTAACATACATTTCTACCTGACAGAATTCCTGGGAAATTTCCATGACTATGGTATCAGGTTAATTAGTTTACACTGCCACATTACAGATTATCTGAAAGCGGCTTCCGGGCCAAGAAGAAATACATTGGTGTGAAAATCTTTTTCCTGAAAGACAGAAATATAACGATGTGAGCAGCTCATGCGTACACAACTATATTAACAGATTAACTCAATGACTCAAGAAGAAGAAACTATGATTCAACTTCAAGATAAGAATTTCAAACACCATTTCTTCTCACTATCCTTTCAAGCTTTGGGTGCACTTTAAATTTGAGGACCATTGACTTAGCTCAAAATACACACTTGCACTAGTTACAGGAATAAACCCTACATAGATGGATCTGATGTAATGCTGGATTTACAGCTTGCGCACGAGGCCACAAACTTCCCCAATAAAAATATAATTCTTGCTAACTTCATGTTACTTGTTTCAAATATATAAAAATTTTAGCATGGAGCTCAAGAAAATAAGTATGATAGTGGGAACACTCACTTTCCACCTCAAACTAGCCCTTCCACAGCCTGCTCTAGAAAACTTTGGACATGTTGACTTCCCTTTGGGGCAAGTCCCACATATTTTAGGGTCTTGACCTAACAAAAAAATCAGCACTTATCAACTCAACTCTAGAATTGCACAAGTACAAATTCTCTCAAATCTCAAAGTCAAAATACAATTCCAGCCAAAAGCATGGCTTTTACAAACTTAGAGTTTGGGAAGAGGAAGCTAACAACACTAATGCAACATTAGAATGAAACAAATCCTACCATGTTTCTCGTGATGAAACGCCCAACAGTAGTTAGACGGAAACTACTCAGTGAGAAGTGACTAGTATCTAAAGGCAAGTACCAGGGGACAGGAGAGTCCAATGCAAGATCTTTCTCCCATATGACCTTTGGCAGAATAAATAAATGGGTTGTCACTTGTGCAAATCACAAGAAAAGATTTAGAAAAAAGAATCATAACTAGCACTCACCTCAAAACCACCTTGCTTCAGAGCTTCAAGGCATTTTCCGGTCAACCTGATTTTAGGAAGGCCATCACCAATCTCAATTTCTGCCTGTTTCAATGAAATTCTGTTACACTCACAAAATATAACTCCCTAAGATGAGATTCATGATAAAATTTCAACATCACTCCCCCCCCCCCCCACAAAAAAAAAAAAAGCTTTTTCATGCTTCAAGCAAGACACTAACCTTTGTACTTATGAGATAATTGTTGCCATATGTTAGGACCTTTTGACTTTCAGTATTGTTGCATTAATACTACTCTTGAGAAGCGTAAGTCCTCCAATCAATGAGTGTTCAGGTTGAAGGGACGGAATCTGTGTAAATACAGCTTCTTTCTTATACCACCAGCCATTTTCTAAGCTACCATCTCCACCCCTAATTGTTTAAATACTTCTATTCCCACACCATAGAACAATCGTGAACCTATAGAGCAAATAATTTATGGGAATTCACCTTTCTAAGGAAGCTTATCCACCACCAAACTTTCTAAACTCAATTCCCAATCACTAATAACAAGTCCTGCCCCCTCAAAATTTAGGCTAAAATCGATGTCAAAATTTAAAAAATTAATAAAGCAAATGAACCAATCCAAAAAGGAAGCTTATCCACCACCACATTTTCCTAAATTTATTAGCAAAAAAACAGTTGTGCAACTGAAAAATAAAGGACATAAGTTATTCCATAGGTCTGAAATGGAAATTTCTTTCTTCATTGCCAGAATTTTGCAAGTTACGAACAAAAAAGTATACTAGCTTGTAAGCCCAAATCTTCAAGTTCATTGTCAAGTTCATCCTCATTTTCTTCTCCTCACCGGTTCCTTGACTGGTCTCACCTTGCCTGAAAAGAACACAACACAAGCAAATACTAATATGCGAGTTCATTTAACTATAAAGAGATGTATATGTAATCGGATGTGTACAAACTATAGTACCATGTCCAATCCCACAGTTAGGAGGATGTGTCCGTGTCCATTGCGGCCTTCGCAGCCGATCCTTAATGTGTGAAGGCTCTGGTGGGGGGGTGGGTATCTGTGTCTGGATGAACTCGGTATGCACGCCCTCAAGGGGGACAGCACCAAGGGTGGGTCGCCTAGGAGTGGGCATGAATCTCATGTCATCTGTATGGGATGGACCCGCATCATCATGTGCCATGGAGCCTATGTCATAAGCAGTGTCCAAAGACATCTCGTCTGTTGTCTGACTTGCTTCCTCCATGGTGTGGTCATGCAAAGGTGTGTGGCGCCGACTAGATGTGAGCATGGGTGTGTGGCACCGACTAGATGTAGGCATGGGTGTATGATGCCGATTGGATGTGGGCACGGGTGTTTGACGCTGACCAGATGTGGGAGGCCGACTAGATGTATGACGTTGACTAGATTGACGGCCTCCTTGCCCTTGATGTCCACCTGCTTGCCGACCACACCCTACAGCCGGCTGACTTGTGTTGCCCACATCGCGTGCATGGTCCAAGGTTAACCGACCAATTTCTTCAACAAATTGCAAGGCATTAATACAGTCGGTGTAGATCTCAGACCCTAGTTCGCACTTCGCCATAATGCTCAACTGCGATTCAACCTGTCACAAATATACAAGAGTAGTGTTAGTAGGTTGAACTAAACTATGCGAAGCCCGGTACATTTATAACAAAATAGCCTTTGTAAACTTACCAAAGTGTCCCAGTAGGAAGTCTTTTTTGTAATATGGCGAACAGTGCGGGGATGAAACCACACCATATACTCATCATTGTAGCTCATCTCCCCATGAAAGGGCGGTGCATCGGCAATTGTGGCGTGCGCAGCCCATTTAGCAATATGAAGGGCATATACTTGGGCCCAATTTTGATGCTGCTTGCCCTGGAGGGTTATCTTGTGCAATTTAGTTGAAGTATTAACATCGACTGGTATGCCTTGCTTCATCCCAAACTGTCGAAGAACACGTTCGGGATGATGGTCTTCAACCACCCAAAAATGTATGAGCGGCACGATAGACCTCCATATGTGTTGGTCTGCCATACAATATGCGGGCAGTGAACCCAAATAATTTCTGTACGGCTCCCACACAATCTGCAATGATCCAACAGATGCAAACAACCATATTAACAATATAATTAGAAAAAATGTGTAACGAATGTGAACAATACATGTAACTCTTTCAATAGGAAATGTTTATTCATTCAAAAGTGAATTGTAAGTACAAAAAGAACATGCCAAAGCGGTTCCCACTTGTAAGACACGATACCTGATTTGGCCGTAGCGAAGTAAGCGACACACGATAGGCACGTAGGACGTGCATTGAATGTTCAGTTGTTATCTTAGCCCCTTTCCATATACCAAACAACACAGACAAAACCTTCATATTAGTTACTTACACAATTCCCATGCAAATAGAGTTAATGCAGAAATGTAAAACGGTAACTATCTAACATGCTACATACCTGATAGCAAGTGGACCTGAAGGCAGTGCCTGCTATGGATGCCTCATCACAGGACATATGTGTGGAAACCTCGCCCACGCCCACAACTACACTAATAGCAGTGCACCACCGATCTGCTTGGCTGTCTTCTCTGATGCTTTACAGAGGTGTCTATAGAGCCAACTTAATGCTGCACTGCCCCAACTATACTTCTTTCCATTGCTGATTGGATCGAAAAATTGCAGATACATAATTGAGATCCGATCGCCACCCTTGTCCATAAACAGTGTACCACCTAACATCTCCACTATGTAAAACCGAGCATACTTCTGCACAAGCGCATTAGGGGCGTCAACCGAGTGAGGGTTACAAAACCGATCCTCAAGCCATTTGGCTTTTACCCTCAGCCCTTCCATCACTGCATTGTTCTTATTACCACCAAGTTCTCTATCTGGCGGCCTATGCCCTAGTCACTCACCGCATGCCTCAAACCAATTGGTTCTTGGGGATGAATATCCCACCACCGACAAGCCATCTACAGGTACCCCCATTATAACCTCCATATCTTGTAGTGTGATGCTCATCTCACCGTGGGGCAAGTGGAATGAATGCGTCTCTGGCCACCATTTCTCCACTAACGCTGTGATCAATGCGTGGTCAAGGTCCATATATGGGACCCGAAGTAGCCCATCTAACCCCGCATCAGTGATGTAAGCGGCAATTCGTGGATCTAACCCATCTAACCCACCTTCAAGAAAGTCTTTATCCCGGTGACGACAAGTCAATAGACCTGGCACTCCCTGCAAATAGAGCAGCTTAGTATTAATAATAATTAGAGCACCACATAATAATGAGGACTTCAAAGTTAAATTCCAAAAATCTTTCTACCCCAATACTAAATTTCTACTCCATTATATAATGAGAATATTATTTAATAGTGCATACACATCCTGGTGTGGTTTGTATGTGGAATCTTAGTGTAACACCTTTTTTTCTTAGGAAAATAAGTTTACACATGCACACACAAAGATTAAATCCTATATTATTATAATCTTATTAGCATTATATTCATATAATCAAGTATTATATGTAAATCAATGTTTTTTTAATATTATAAAGGTGAGAAAGGGAAATATACAGAAATTATCATGTAATACTGTATCACCCAAATTTATTTGCTATTATCCAAGCATGCATTATAATTATATCTAGCATACCATCATCATACATTCCTTAGTACACGTGCAAAATATAATAATAATAATAATAATCACACATCATGTAATAAGGCGCATAATTAATCTCATTCCAAAAATGCACCTAATAATTCAATTACATTGTTCTTATTATTGCATATGAAATTATGTTCTAGAAGCAAATAGGCAGTTTATTATCCCATTTTACCACATTAAAGTTAGTTCACAAATTTTCCAATTACCTTTTGATTCAATTTAATCTACTAACAAAATATTAGAGTGTGTCCAAAAATGTGAATTTCATACTTTCTTTGTGTAAGAACACGTTAATGTGCCTTTTCTTTTCTTTTTTTTTCTTTTTTTTCTCAATTTTTTTTTCTCTACATTTTAATAATAGTCTTTTTTTTTTTTTAATGGATAAAACTTAGGTACAGTATATTCGATTCTCTTTTTTAAGATTCAATTATGTGATTACTTAATTAAAAAATACACTTTCATTTTATGAAAAAAAAAGCCACATGAGAACTTAAAAAATAATACTTAAATATTATATCTAAGTCTTGTCCTTTTTTTAACTACTTATCAAAATTAACAAAAATAGTAGATGGCCAACTCAAAACTTTAAAATTCTGAATATTTATAATCCATATGCATAGGAACATATTTGTTCAGCAATCCACAATTTTTTACAAAAGCTTATCATTTTTCATAATTTTTAATCATTTATTAATATATATATATATACACACATATGTGCTGCACTAATGAGTAATAAGGTGAAATGTTACTCTTTTCATCTCCTAATTGGAGCAAGTAGTTGGGCTAGGTCAAGCCCACAAATTGGGGGACATGGCCTACTCATTTTCCTACAATAATTGAAGACTCAAGGAAATTAATTTTTAGCCTTTCCAAGCAAAATTTTAAAGGAGTCATATTCTCCATGTTCAGTTGCTCAAAGATGGAGAGGTCGTTTGTAAATTGTAGATAAGTGATTCTAATACCATCTCTAGAATTACAAAAGCGCTCTCGTTTATTAAAATTAAGAAGAATATTTTGAGAGCTACAACATAGAAAATGTAGATCCATTTACTTTTGGAAGCTTGAAACATTTCATTATTCGAATGAAAAAAGTTCTATTCCATGTGGTTATAGGCCCTTTCCACTTCTTGGTCAATTATACTATTTTCCCAAATATTCATACTAGGAATGAAAGTGTTTTGCCATGTTCTTGTTCATAACTTTTTTCGACCTATCAAGATGAATATGTGATTTACTTCTTTTAGAATGTAGTCTCCATCTCTTCTAAGGAGATTGCCTATATATATAGTCAAACCTCAAATAAAATATTAATTCTCAATTTAGAATTTTATGCCATTTTTTTTTTAGTCAAGTGAGTTGTTGGATTCAAAAATTGAAAAGATTATCCATAGTTTTGTTCCACAATCCCAAAAAACCTCCAAATTCTCACTCTCAAACCCGTTGATCTCTAAAGCGATTTATTTTACCTACCTCACACTTATCTACAAGGGTTGTCTATCTTCCCATGAAACACAAAAATATTTCTCCCTCTCTTACCTCTTTCTACTACATATATTGAAGTGCATACCTCGCCTTCCAAATGAGCATCCCAAAGCAAACTTGAACAATGCTCATCCTACCCCGTCAACAAAGTCCGTATAGAGGGTCCTGCTCCATGTGGGTCCATATCTGGCATTTGGTGACAACAGCAAGACAAGCTTATTTATTTATTTTTAATTATAAACATATTTGACTGAAAATGGCAATAATATATATCTAATGCAGCCTTCACTGCTTTCATAAAAAAAAAAAAAAAAAAGAATTAAACTTGAAAGAGTGAGAGAGGGACTCAGAAAGTGAGGGATGAGAGTTTAAACTGTGGGTAACAGGGGTTCTTAGAGTTTAATGGGAATAGACTAGAGGAACACTCCCATTATTCAACTCAAGTTAAGGTGTTTTCCAATGTCAAACATAGGCCATCATGTCTTTCCCACAACCTTAATAACAAATTTTCATTCGGTTTGACATGCCCCCCTACTCCTAGTGCCCCTAACTTGAATCAAACACTCATTTTTCCTAATGCAGTCCTTCACCTTTACTGCACATGGCAATCAAATTGTAGATTGAAACAATTCTAGGATTAAACATTAAGATTTCTTTGTATTACATTGTACTATCATAAAGAAAATGCGTAAATAACTTTGAGGATAAGCTCTCTCTCTCTCTCTCCAGCGGGTGTGGATAAAGGAGCAAAGACAAAAACAGCTGTGGAGGTTGGTCTCTGAAGAGAGTAAGAGAGAAATGGCAACCCTATCATTATCTTGTTTAGCACTCCCTTCAAAACTCAAAAATCTTTCACTAACTGGCCCTTCTTCTTGTTCTTCTTCAAATCAGTCAAGTACATTCAAGTCACTCGGTTTCTCAACTAACCTCTCACGCAATTATCTCTTCTCCAATGGTAAATGCACTCTCTACTCATAACCCATCTCTTTGTCTCTTTGAAACTACATTTTATCCATTTTTTTTGTTAATATTTCTTTATTTGGTTGCTATGAAAAAGAAACAAGCAATATACACGAAATGTATAGAAAAAGACTAGATTTTTATGATTCATGTTGTTACTTTCAAAAATTGAAAATAACCCAACTGCTAGCCCTCACACACTACTACTATAAAATTGAAAATAACTCCGTTGCTTGCTCTTGTGGATGTATGCATACTAAACAATTTAAATCTATGTTGATTTCTTTCTATATTTTGCAAAATTTGCTAAGATTTGAAATTTAAAACAACTTTAGATGAAACAACAATTCAAGGATGAAATTTGCTATATGGCATTTCCAAATAAATTAGAACTGGGTAAATGAAATTCGTTTCGGATTTCTAATTCGTCTTATAAGGATTCTTTCTATTTATCGTAGCACTTTTTACATGATTAGATTTAGAAAATAAAATCTTAAGCATGAAATGGACTTTGAACTCTCTCCATTTCAAGTGAAATAAAGAAATTTTGTTCCATCCTAGGTAGGGTTCTGCCTGTGTCTAGTTACTGTCCTAATCAGAGACATCCAAATGTGGACTTGTGGATACAACAGACACATGTCCACATCTGGTTGTTTCCAGTTCCTGCGAACTGTTCATAAGCTGGATCTATTCTACATACTTTAATAATTTAAGAATTCATCTCCTAAACTGCTTATAAATCATAAAATAATAATTAAAAAAAAAAAAAAACTAATAACACCAAACCGACTCTCTTGGTGTTATGTGCAAAAATCATGAGAATAAGACATCTAGAGTCTAGAAATTAATTTCACGTTTGGCCAAGTACAAAGCAAACCTCAAAATCACCACTAATGGTCATTCTCTATGTCTTCCTATTCATCTTCATATTCCTAAGCAATTCTCACAGGACAAATTCAAGTAAGCATGCTAAAAAATATATATAACCAAAGTTAGATCAATCTCTATCCTTAACCACTGCTTGACAGAACTTTATTCTTATGTTTCAGGTACTTGCAAATTTAATTTTAGCCAAGTCCCATATGAAGTACAGAGTGAGTGCTTTGACATAGATGCAAACTCTGTCCTATCTTCTGTAATGAAGGCATGCTGCAGCTCAGCCCTCCAATCTCTCTTCAAAGCAATGGCAATAGAAGCCTACCGCTCCGGGTCCATATTCCTCTAGTTGCCTGAAGCCAAAGATTGTAGTAACACATTCCAAAATCTTCACCAAAGTTCAAATCTTGCTAAATGTGAACTCCAAGATTTAATATCTTCTTCAACAGCAGAACTATGCTAAAGTAACATTGATTCAATCATAAGTTTTCTTAGGATTGAGAGATATAATGCCTTCCGATCCAATTGTACAAACTTATATGCTGGTAAGGAATGCAATAATGAAAGGAGGAAGCATAAGTGCCATGGCAGATCCATGCTTAAGTGGGGCTTATATTGTAATTGAATTTTAAAATGTATTATCGATAGCTGTTCAACGTACTACTCCAAATGAACAAGAAAGACCAAACATGGAAGAAGTCTTACAGAAACTTGAAGAAACCCATATTTTAAGTCTAAACTTCAAATCCAACTGCAAGAATTTTTGAAAAAAAAAAAATGTTTGGAAGTTGGAACCAGCAATGCTACAAAATATGTTTTATGGATTTGTATTATATATTTCTCATTATAAAATTAAGTGCCAACAATAGTCAGTCTTGCACACATAGAATTGATAGGTCTAGTCCTGAACGGTTCAATGATGGGATCAGCCTAAGGGATTGGCTTAAACTTGGGCATAGTAAACTAAACAAAGCTGAAAGTGTGCTTATATTCAGGCAGATTGTGGAGTTAAATACACTGGTTCCTCAACAGCTGTGAGAGAATTAGAGGGTGTGATGTGTCAAGAATCATTTCGGAAAAGGCCATTGGAACAAAATGAGCATGCCTACCTTAGTTTGGGTGCACAGCAGCGAAGAATATGTGAGGAAATGAATTCTATTAAACAACAACCTTACTTCATGACTAATGGTGGCTTAAGTACTAAATCAATGAAAGAGACTGAAATTTCAATCACTGGTCCAGAAGATTCATGATAAACTGAACTTCAGTCTCAAAACAATTCTAGCTGCCAAAATAAATCACTTGCTGCACAGCAGACTATTCCTGTAACTGTTCACAGGTGCCAAAAAGACTAGATTTTTATGATTCATGTTGTTACTTTCAAAAATTGAAAATAACCCAACTGCTAAAGTACAGTTGAATAAAGTTTTTTTTTTTATTTTAATTTTATGTTTTGGCCTTTTCAAGTTCCAATGAATGACAATTCCTTGTTCATTTCTTTTCTCAGAACCCTAAGTTCTGGTAATGAAATTTTAGGACGATTTGAAATTCTGGGTTTTGTGAATTTTTCAAGAAATTTGTCAATGAGGACAATAGAAAGGCCAAGTCGGCATTTAAGTGTAGTGTGTGAGGCAGCACCAACTAAGAAAGCAGACTCAGCTGCAAAGAGGGCTCGTCAAGCTGAGAAAAGGCGCATCTACAACAAATCCCGCAAATCTGAAATCAAGACCCGCATGAAGAAGGTGCTTATTATACATTCTTGTAAAGAGGACTATGTTTAATTCTATTTTTGTTGTGGGCTCGCACTTTATCTGGTTTTAGGATAGTTTTTATGTTCGATTGTTCAGTAAAAGGCTTCTAAATATCAGTGATGATATAATGATATTAGAGCTAATGAGCTTTGGCTCGAATGGCTTCTTCCCTTGTAAGAGCAAGGTAGGGGGTGTGGTTGTGGGTTCAAGACCCATACAGGGTGTGTGTGTAAATTACCAATATATAGAAAAATTAATGGTATAATGATGTTTTATATATTATTTCAAACTGAAATTTTCCTTTTAGATTATGAAGCTATGTATCAAATCATCTTGATATGAAACTTCTCTTTTTGTTTAAGAATCATTAACAGGGTCACGATAAAGATCAAAGATCTGCTTTTCTTCAAATTAGTGCGATCTATCTACTATAACATAAAAGGCACTTCCTCCTATCAACATTGGCAGCCTGACGATTCTCAGCACAACTTTGGAGACCTAAATTCTTATGATTTTTATTTCTTGTTTTTGTTGTTGTTCTTCTTCTATATTTCAGGTGTGGTTAAACTAAATCAAATAAAAGGGTAAAGTTTATTCATAGTTTCTTAGGTGCTTAGGTGCAATATATGTTTCCCAATTATGTTCAAACACAGCTGCATTGAAGTTACTTGTCTTTGGAAATATAATATTGTTTGTGTTTCATTGGTCAATGCAACCATGTGTTTATATTTATTTGGGGAACCTAATGTACAGAACTTATTTTTGCCTAAATTTTGTCCCAAATTAAAATATCCTTTTTAATTTTTAATTTTATGTTTGGTCCATATCTGAATGAAACATCCATGTCGATATCTACATTGGTATCATTCCTATATCTTTAAATTATTGATGTAGAATTTGGGGTTTCAATCCGTAGGCCTCATTATTTGCTGACTTTCATGGACAAAACCTTTCATGAGTGAATCCAGAATTGAACCCAAAAGACAAGCACAACCAGACCAACATTCTAGTAATCACCGAAAAATATAAATTAACTAACTAACTAAATTCATCACAACCTAGAATCAAATTAACTAAATTGATCAAAACCCAGAATCAAAGTATGCATAAAAATCACAAATTTACAACCAAAAATACCCACAAGCTGAACATGCAAGCTGAGCGAGACATACCTTGTGAGAGGGAGACCGAGAGCGTGAGCAATAGCGCGAGAGAGAGAGACTAAGAGCGAGACGGCGACGGAGAATGAGGCAGATCGCGAGATTGAGAGGGAGAATGAGAGTATTTGCAAGATTGAGAGGAAGAATGAGAGTATTTGTGTGGAAATAGCTTTAGATTGAGAGGGAGATAGTGAGATTGAAAGAGGGAGATAGCGAGATTGAGAGGTTTGGTTTGTGGGTTGGGTATGTTTTACTCTGTTGTGGGTAACAGATGGTTTAAGTGTGGGGTAATAGGGAGACAAGGTGGCTGAGCAGTACTCGAGCTTCATGAGCTCAGGTACCAAGTTTATTTTTTAAATTCAGATGCCAATGTCAGGTGCCACGGTGGAATAGAAAAATGGGGTACTCGAGCTCACCAAACTCGAGTACCACAAAAAGTGGTATTTTCCTATATATTTCCCAAACAGTGTTTCGGGCCCAAATATTTCAAAAATTAATGCTAATGGGCCATTTTGCCCCCAAAACAGCTTGTTTTATGTAAAGAGGAAAAGTCATGAAGCCCACTCATGTAATGAAGATAAGGGCACAAGGCCCGGTTTGCATAGTGAATAAATTAAGCCCATCTAAGCAACCCATTTGTCTAGAAAAGAGCTCTCAAGGCCCATTTTGTGTAGTGAAAACTTAAACAGATCCCGTCTTGTGTAGTGAAGAAATTGAGCCCAACAAGGCAATCCGTTTTGTGTAGAGACTAGAAGGGTGTTAAAGAAATTGATCCCGTTTCATTCCATTTAATCTAGTTCCCAAAATATTATGAGTCATGCCTATATATATGAAACGCGTTACTCAGATGGGATCAATTATTTCCCAAAATTCTATTTGATTTTTTTTTTTTTTTTTGATTAAATGGAATGATTGGTAAAATTAACAACAATAAAACTTTTCAGTAATATCCTTTTGAAGATTGGTGCATCATGCATTTATCTTAGATTCTTGGATAGCTCTAAGAATTTTATCTTAAGCATAATTCCTTTGCTGGTAATAACCTGACAACTGGTGCCATCCTATGTTGTTTACTTGTTTTACAAGGTTACGTTCCATTGAAGCATAGAGCTTTTATCAAGTCATCTTTCTTGTGAGAATCCAAAAAGTATTGTGATCTTGAGAAGTGCAACCAACACCCCCAAAAGAAACCCAATTGGCCAAAATTTTGCCGACATCCCACAACCCAAAATCCACCTCAAGCAGGTTTATTCCCATTGCCATCACAACCATTTATCAAAAACCTCATCCTTTCAAAATCAAAATTCACGAAACAAGCCTCATCAATCTCATTTTCAACAACCACCACTTTCAGTCATTAGATCCATAAGACAATGATCCATCCTATGTTGTGAAAGGGATAACGCCACCAACACAGGAGTATGGACAATTGATTTTTATGTCCAGCAAACACGGCCCATTATTTAGAATAATTTTTTCCTTTAGTTTAAATGAACTTTGAAGTTGATGAGTTATGTTGTCCAAGAAGTCAGAAAAAAAAAAAAAAAAACATTTAATTTGAGTCTTCTAGGAAATACTACAGTAGTCTTTTTGTTTTAACTTCTAAGGAAAAAAAAGTCTTTCACTATTTTTACGAGTTTCTATAAGTTTAATTTGAGTTTGGTCTTCAAAGAATAATATAAATTGTCTTCCGCCCTTTTTGGGCAAAATAGGTAGCATTCTACCCCATTTTCCAAACTAATTAGGGAAATGTCCATCTTTTGAAACTCGACTTTCTTAAAATCGAGTTAAACCCTATAGTGACGTTTTTAATGACCTATAGTGACGTTTTTAAGGACCTATAGTGGCGTTTTGTAACTCAAGCTCCATGCACTCGAGTTATAGGTAAAAAACTTGCATAGAACTCGAGTTCATGGAGCTCGAGTTACAAAACGCCACTATAGGTCCTTAAAACGTCACTATAGACTCCTTAAAACATCACTATAGAGCTCCATAATTTTTTTTTTTTTTAAACTCAATTTTGAGAAAGTCGAGTCTCAAATGAGGGGAATTTCCCGAAAAAGGCAGAGGCCAATTTTGTCCTAAATAATATTTACAAATCATGAAAAGTAAATAATCTTGGAAGGTATCATTAAGACGTCAACATAAATTTTAGGGGCCTTTTTGTTTAATATGAATTTTGTCCTATTTTAGCTGTCTTTCTGTTGTTAAATAGTGCATACGCACATCTGGAAGTTGTGAAAATCATAGATGTTAGTCTCTTATATAAGCACAAAGTTTAGGCATATTAATTTGAATATGAAAAGTTTAGCTATGAAACCAAATTCGGATTGAGGAAATTGAGATAAACAATGTTTTATTAGTTGTTATAATTCAACATTTGTTATTTTGCAAGAGAGAAGATGATACTTTACAGAGCCACAATACGAATCTTGTTAAAGACTTGACTTGCCATATATTTCATTCTGGTCTGGAAACAATCATCTCCAAGATAGGGGTAGGACCACTTGGGAAAGGGTTTAAAAGAAGATGACAATAGTTCAAAGTTCAAACTCATGTTCTCTGCTCATCGTTTTTAGGAGAGAGGTCCATCATTGATGACACAAATCACACGGTAGAGTAGTTTTCCCAGGGGTCTTTCTACGAAGCATGCACGCTAAAAATTTTTAGCAATGACGACAATGCCAATTTAGATCTTGAAATAATTGAAATTCATAAGCACACGCTCACAAAGGATTGCAAATTTTAAAATGAATTTGAACATAATCTTTGTGATGCATAATAATGATAATATCCAACAAAAACTTTTATGAACAAAACTAATTAAACATTGTGATGTAAGTTAAAAGTTAAATTGACACATCCTCATGCACAAAATGCCTAAGAGTCTAGGGATTTGGGCTGCGAAGTTAGTAGCATATTGTAACTTAAAAAACCCAAATCTAGTGAGTTCTCCTGAGTGCTCTATTTTATAACAGCCATGCAATTCATTGATTCTAAACGACACAAAGCAAACAAAATTAATCCTAATCAAATGGGAATCAAATTAGTAGTCAAAGTCCTCATGCCAGTAGCTCACTCCACTAGGTAAATTGGTTTTCAAAATTTGTTATTTTGCAAGAAAAAAGATGACACTTGACAGAGCCACAATACGAATCTCTTGCTCTAGACTTGACTTGCCATATATCTCATTCTAGAAAGATCATCTCCAAGATAGGACCACTTGGGAAAGGGATTAGAGAGTTGTAATATTCCTGGACCTGTTAATGGGGCCCAATTTAGAATGAAGATAGTTCAAAGTTCAAATTCATGTGCTTTGCACCGATACAAATCTTAAGCCCGTCTTGTTTTTAGGAAAGAGGTCCATTGTTGATGACACAAATCATACGGTAGAGTTGTTGTTTGGTCTCAAGTCCATTATCGAGACAATATCTCATGCGCTGAGTGCATGAGACTTATGTATCATTGACATGTGGGCCCCACACATGCATGAGAGGGTGTGGGCCACATATTAGTGAGACATAAGTCTCATGCACCCAGAGCATACATGACTTTTGCATGTCTATGTCTAAGGTATCGAGTCTTTCTTGAAAGCTTGAACGCTATCAAATTTTTTTTTTTTTTTGGTTTTTTAGAATCAACACTATCAATCTACTGATAATGCACATAGACATAACTCTAAAAATTAGTCCAAATAATAATAAAAATAGTTCAAACAACAACAAAATTAGACTAAACAGAATAAATGAACAAAATATTCAATAAAACTCATTGAAAAAAAAAAATCATTGAAATTAATAATCCATTAAACCCATTGTATTAAAATAATCTATAATTTCATTTTTTTCCTAAAAAAAATTGATACCAAGAGAGAGATACTGTGGTAGTGAGTTCTCCTAAGCTTTGCAATCACTAAAGCTTTACTCTCCTCCATGACTCGGCTTATCATCCGCTGCTCTCATCATGATCAGACTCTTTAACTTCATTACTTCCATTTCAACATTCTTATTAATTCTCACTTTATCTTTTATTAGTAACTTTTTGCATTTTCATTTTGTTAGGAAAAGAAATTGTAAAATTTCATGTGCTTACAAATTTTTTATTATTTTTTATTTTAATGCTGAAATATTCAAGTTTTTTTTAGTAAATTTTGTATAATTTAAGTTTCTTAATGACTATTTTCAGGAAAATAAAAAATAAAAAAAAAATCTTAAATCCACTACTATAAATAATAAATATTTAACAATGACAGAAAATGCCAATTTAGATCTTGAAATTATTGAAATTCATAAGCACTAACACAGGATTGCAAATTGTAAAATGAATTTGAATTAATCTTTGTCAAGCATAATATCTAACAAAAATTAACGAACAAAACAAATTAAACGTTGGGAAGAAGTTAAAAGTTAAAACGACAAATAAATTATCTCCAGTTATCTTTCTTATGTCTAGTTGTTTGTAGTTGGAAGTTCAGTCTGTTTTAGTCGAATAGTTTGTTTCGTGGTTGTAGTTGGTAGTCTAGCTCCAGTGTTTTGTTGTAATGACTCTGTTTAACCTATGTGCTTTTTCCTTTATTTCATTAATTTAACTTCTCATGAAAAAAAGAAAAAAAGAAAAAAAAACGTAAAAACGACAAAAATACCCAAATCTAGGGCCAGTTTGGTTTGAGCAAAAAAAGGGTGTATTCTATATTCATTTTCAGTTTTTCATGGGACCCACTACTAAAAAATTTGTTTAACTTTATATTTGTATTCAGTTTTCAATTTCAGTATCCAAAAAAATATAGGATTTGAATACAAAAACTAAATGCAACTTTTTAATGTTTTCATTTTCTTGAAATTGAATACAATGATATTTTTGTAAAAATCCAAATCTATGGGTCCCTCTAACATTGATTTGTCCCATAAAAAAAAACACTCTCTCAATTGTGATGAATTTTTAATTGAAAAATATAAAGTGAAAAAAAAGAGAGCAAAAACTAGACTAGAAAATAATGACAAACATGAAATGGGTTGGGTAGAGAAAATGAATACAAGATTTGTGAAACAAAAAATGAGTTTAGAAAATAAAAAGAGAAAATGAATCCACCTGCGATAATAATCAAACAGGGCCCTAGTGATTGAGTTCCCATGAGTGCACACTATCTTCTAAATGGGAGTCAAATTATTAGTCAAGTCATCTACTCCATGAAGTAAAGTGGCTATCAACATTTGTTATTTTGCAAGAGAAAAGATGAGACTTGACAGATCGACAACACGAATCTCTTTTTCTAGACTTGACTTGCAATATATCTCATTCTGGAAACGACCATCTTAAAGATATATAGGGCCACCTTGAATTTCCTGAGAGGTGTTTGGGAAATTCGCATCCTCTTGTAACCAGTTTGCATAAATTCAAAGTAAGGCTGAGTAAGGACTTGAACACCCGACCCATTAGCGTTTCAATACAATCTCAAAAGGAGATTGTATTTTTATTATTATTATTATTATTTTTGCTTTTCATGTCTACACTATGATATTTTCTGCCTGTATATATATTAAAATTTTTTTTAAAAGATAAAAACTAAATGAAAGAGAAACTTCAAATCAATTGTTACATGACGATTTACTTCATTAATCATTTTATCAATTGAAAACCTAAAAAAAAAAATTCATTAGTACTTTTGCATATCTAAAAGAAAATATAATGGATTTTAAATAAAGTATTTATAATCTAAAAGTTTAAATAAATACTGTTAACTTGAATTAAGTTATATATAGTCTTTAAATTAGATATTTTGGACTTCTTTAAATTAAATTTATAAATTTTATATAAACAAAAGTCTTTCATTTAATCATCGCACACCTCTGGTGCGATGATTACTTTACAAGTATAAGTGCTTATGAGGTGTAAGGGGTAAGGGCGGGGTTTCAAGTCTCTAGGAGGGCGCTTCACACACATATACACTTAGATTAGGTTAGAGTAAAAATTTTATCTTATTAAAAAAAAAAAAAAAGTCTTTTGTTTAGATAAGTAGATAACCCCAAATCACATACCAGTTGTTCATTTCTCATCTATAAAAGGGTCATTCTACGGTACCCACTGTTTTTTTTGGTGGGTACCGTACCCCCATAAATCTTGACCATTGATTTTATTTGTTTTAATCCTGATCATTTATTTATTCTTAATGTAATACCAATTACCGTTCAAGCAGGTAACTTATAAAAATAAAAACATATGGAAGAAAAAACATAGCAACTCCCTTCGGACTTCTCTCTTGCATTCTCTCTCTCTCGTTTTGCGTTCACAGAAAAATCAAAGGGACTATTTTTTTCTCTTTTGTTCTCTCTTTCAAATTGCTCTCTTGCTTTCAAATCAATATCCTGGGTGAATCTCCTATTGGAATCTGAATGTTTGTTCTCTCTTTTCTTAGATCAAAATAGCTTTGTAAAAGGTAAGGATCAAAAAGACAAAACCCTAATTAATGCAGGCTGTGAAATCTTTGATTTCAACCGATCACTGCTTTCTCTCTGATCTCTCTCTCAATTTGATAGGATGAAACACTCATCGTGCTTCAATTGGATATTTCAGATAATGTTTTCAAATTTCATTAGTGTTCTTAAGCAACTTACTACGATAGAGATAAAGGGTGGGAATAGAAGAAACTATGATAATCTGCTTATCTGATGCTTTTTTAGGGTTAAGATTGATAAATATTGACTTTTGGAACTTAAAGACATCTTTTCATTGAATTGCATCTATTCAAACTATCAGTCATCTTGAAATAAAGATCAGTAAATTATCACTTAATTCATAAATAAAGATAGGTAAATTATCTTCATGACAAATTTTTTTTTTTTTATTATAAATTTATAATGATTTATTTTCATTATATAATTTTGTTTTGTTTGTTTTATTTATTAGTTTTTTTTTTCAAACATGCTTGATTTTTGGTAATACAAGTGGAGCTATGAGAAGGAAAAAATTGAAGAAGCATAAACTATGGAATTCTATTGGCTAGAGTACTAGTTACGCCTTGGATAATTGTTTTCTGCAGAAAGAGAATTTGATCATTCTTATCTAATGATTGAATTCCTTTGCAAAAGGGAATATTGCATCTTCATTGTGGAACTTCCAATTCTAATTGTTGTAGAAGATACATTTATTCCATAAGATCAATTTTTTAGCAGCTTGATAGAATGAAATTGTATAGGTTCTATACAGACAAAAGTTACATGTTTTCACCATATATGCAAGTGAAATGTGCATTTTATATATGCATTGTTTAAATTGCACCAACAAGCCTGTGTAGAGTTGTTATATGATATGATTTGCATCGTACGGTTCTCATCAAGAATTTGTTATCCTTCTTCTAAAGTGACAAGAATAAATTAAGTGATAAAAATTGGCTCATTGGGACCTAATTTCTATTTGATAGTGTTTACGCTCCACTTGGAAATCAAGCTTTCTTGCATGCTAAAGTCATATATAATTTGCAGAAGGCAGAACCATGGCTACAGAGAAAAGAGAGAATAATATAACATTATTGTAGCCAAGTTGTAAATTTTTTTAAGTTTAAAATTCCGAATGTAGATTGTTTTTTGGTGTTTGTGCTGCAAAAATAGCATTTGGGAATTTTAGCTCACCCAATACTAAGACTCTCATTGTGGGTTTGATGCAGATTGGTTAAGGAAGAATAAAATATTTTAATATTTTATGTTGTTTTCTTTTTTCTAGTTGAATTAGGATTTTAATTGTTTTTCTTTTCCTAGTTAAATTGTTTTTCCTTTCTCAAGTAGAAATAGGTTTATTATTTCTTTTCTAAAAGGAGTAGGAGAAATTCTATTTCTATAATTACTCTTTATAGAGGGGTTGATTATGGATGTTATGTGTTGATTAATAAAAGTTTGTTAGAGATGTTTTCTCTATTATTTTGTCTGCTAACCTAATGTTCTTGTAGAACTTATGTTTCATGAAAGAGTTGTAGTAATTGTGTGTTACAAATTCTGCTTCTACACGCTCACACTGCATCAGTTGGTATCAAAGCAAGGCTAGGTTCCTACCATGGCACAAAGAGGAGTATATGGGGGAAGACTTGTTGCCACAGATGACGTGTATGAATGCGATGAGGTTGCACACGATGCGCAATTAGAGGTGTTCTTTCAACGAACAAAGGAGTGGTTTGATGCGCTTTCAAAGCAGCTCACCACCTTAGCCGTTGGAAATCAACCTCAAAACTACCATCCAAATCCATGTTTTGTGGAGGAGGAGGAGGATCTTAATATCAAGCAGGAGGGTTGCAATATCAAAGATGATGATGAATATATTGAAAGAGTTTGTCTAGTAGATTGGGATTCTCCGCCAATATATGATGACTATCCTGAAGATTTTAGTCAAGGAGAAAAGATTGAGCTTGATAAAAATAAAGTCATATACATACGAGGTGAGCCCATAACTCACACCGTTGATGAGACTTTCAACATTAAAAAACAAAAGGTTATTGATTTTACTAATTACAATCATAGGTTGGTACAATCGGTTTGTTCAGTAGTAGATGAGTTCTCAATTGATGAACAAAGTTCCAATCTACTAAAGCTCGAACTTGAACACATTAAACACTATGATTTCATTGGGGTTGATGAGCTTCTCTCAAATTTTTTTGGTAATACAGTTAACATCAATTTGGAAAGATTAATGGAAAACGTTATTGATCCCTTCTAGGAGGATTTTATTGAACAAGAATTGATAGAGGTCAACAAGAGGCGTGAACGAGTGATTTTAAGTAATCTTTGTGGAGGAGGAAATATGAAATTTTTGGATATGTGCATGGATTCTTTTTTAGTACTTGCTTCATATATCCCGCCATGGTAAAAGAGGTCAAGAATAAAAATTCGTACATCAAGATTTATTGTGAGTGAGAAAAGATTGATAAGTAGCATATTGATTCATCTTGTCTTGCACAGAAGAATAGGATGGAGAAGATTATTCAGGGTTCCAATAGATCGTGGAAGATTGCCACAAAACTCGAGGACGAGTTTTCCCCAACCCCGAGAGAATTATGCAGATTGGTTAAGGAAGAATAAAATATTTTAATATTTTATGTTGTTTTCTTTTTTCTAGTTGAATTAGGATTTTAATTGTTTTTCTTTTCCTAGTTAAATTGTTTTTCCTTTCTCAAGTAGAAATAAGTTTATTATTTCTTTTTCTAAAAGGAGTAGGAGAAATTCTATTTCTATAAATACTCTTTATAGAGGGGTTGATTATGGATGTTATGTGTTGATTAATAAAAGTTTGTTAGAGATGTTTTCTCTATTATTTTGCCTGCTAGCCTAGTGTTCTTGTAGAACCTAGGTTTCGTAGAAGAGTTATAATAATTGTGTGTTACAGATTCTGCTTTTACACGCCCACGCTGCATCAGGGTCTAAATGGACACCTAGTGTTTATTTGATATTATGTGATTTACATGAATTATTTTATTTTAAAAGAAATGTTACATTCATAACGTTTTCATAATAATTTTACAACAAATCCTAATTGAAAAATTGTAATTGATTTTAATTTGGGCCCACAATTGATTGAATATGTTCTTTGTTTGCAAGGTAGGTCGGACTTTGCTGTTTTCAACCATCTATTCGTTATACATGTAAGTGGAATCTGTTTCAAATGTTCAACCTTCATAATAGCAAATAGATGCCCACAAGGATATTCATACAACTCGAATAGCAAACAAGAGCACTTCATAGATTGATCAATTGGACAATAAACAACCTCCCATCTTGAGTCAGGGGATGCATACTAAAATAAGGTGTACGTATGATAACCTTCCTTATCTATGTAGTAAAGCACATTAAATTTTTGTTCAGTCAATAATTCTTCTTGAACCATGTTGAATATCTCCCTTGGGACACTTCCGCACACATGGATCTAATGAAAATGCCTAAAAAATATAAAACCCGGTGTAGTAGCCTTAATTGATGACTATTTCATATTGGATCTGTAGTTTCAATTCAAGTGTTTATTGGAAATTTTAAAATTGTCAACAATCTTTGGATTGGATATTTTGCATAACTTGCTAATTGTATAGTCACCCTATTTCCAACATTAGACACCACAATAAATACACAACTGTGATTAAGTTGTAGATGTTGCATAAGAACAATTAGAGAGCACATAAGGTTATACATCTTCAGTTTTATAGTATATATAAATAATAAAAATATAAACATCAAGAAAGTGACCTCAACTATGTTATTTTATAGGGAGGTATGCCCCTGAATGTGATGGAAGCTACCAAGGGAGATACGTAGGAAGTCAATTGGTATATTCAAATATTTGTGGAAAAAAAAAAAAGATAATTCCAACTGATTTTTTTTGTGTACAAAAGTAATTATTGTGGTTGGGCTAATTTCTTGGGATGTGCTTTTTTTTTTTTTTTTTGGTTTTAGATTTTAGATCTAAATTTTTTAATAACTTTTAAAAAATTACTATTGTGATGAGCAGTTATTAGTAAGTAAAAAAGTGACTTCAGTGGTGGGCCCAAATGTAAAATTATGGTTAGATGTGATATTGGTATTGCCTATTGTGACGATTGAACTGTCAATTGTAAGGAAAAAAATAGGATACCACCAAATGTGACAAAAGTACGGTCAGAAATAATGTTGGTACTGCTTAATGTAATAATGGAACTCTCAAATTTGAGAATAAAAAAATAGGGTACTGTACAGCATAAGGGTCCACAGGCTTACTTGGGCCCTGAACTTTTACCCAACGATACAACCCATGACCCCAACCCCTTTGTCTGAGGCTAGGCCCTAGGCCCACCAGGATCGTAGGCCCAGGCCTTATGCCAGCCTAAAGCCCATTGGATGAATAATCTAAGTTCGTACGCATCATGCTTCATCACCTAGGTCTTGCCTGGTTAACTATATCCTAGACAAGAGGGCAACTACTCGGGGATACTGCCTCTCGGCTACCCAACATTGCCTTGGGGAGTATCATTGCCAAGCAGATCTTCTGAGGTGGGAAGCAGTTCCAATGCCACTTTTCCCACTCCCACCTGAACACCCACTTTGAAACGATGGAATTGGACCCCCAAGCCCACTAATAACCTCGAGTAATCATAATTCTTCCACTAATCTTGAACTATAAATAAGAGATGAGAATGAGGAAAAAGGGGTTGCAATTCTGGGAAGAGTACTAGGAAAAGAGGGTAAACACTCAGAGAGAGCAAATGAGTGATTCTGCTAGGAATGGAGAAAGGCGGGAGGAAATAGAAGGATATTTGGGCCTGCTAAGCATAGGACCACCCACAGTAGGAAACCTAAAAGCCCACAAAACAAATAGATTGTGAGCCCAAGTAGAGGTTAAGCCTAATAGCCACATATTTTGAATGTGACAAAAATAGAGTCAAATGCGATGTTGGTACTGCTTAATGTGACAATGGAACTATCAAATTTAAGAAAAAATAAAGGAACGACTATATGTGACAGAAAAACTGTCAAATTTGATATTGGAATTGCACAATGTGATAATGGAACCATCAAATTTGAGAAAAAAAATAAAGGAACCAATAAATGTAACAAAATAACTATCAAATGTGATGTTAAAACTACACAATGTGAAAATGGAACCGTCAAATGTGAGAAACAAATAGATGAATCACCGAATGTGACAAAAGAACTGTCAAATGTAATGTTGGAACTGCACAATATGAGAATAAAAGCGTCAGATGTGAGAAAAAAGTAAGAGAATCACCAAATCTGAGAAAAAAACTATCACATGTAATGTTGGAACTGTACAATGTGAGGATGAAACCGTCAAATATGAGAAAAAAATAAGTGAACCATTGAATGTGAGAAAAGAACTATCACATGTGATGTTGAAACTACATAATATGAGGATGAAACCGTTAAATGTGAGAAAAAAACAAGGGAACCACCCAATGTGACAAAAGAACTGTCACATGTGCCAAAAATAGAGCAGATGCGATGTTGGTACTGTTTAATATAACAATGGAACCATCAAATTTGAGAAAAAAAAATAAAAGAACCATTATATGTGACAAAAGAACTATCAAGTGTGATATTGGAACTGCATAATGTGATAATAGAACCGTCAAATATGAGAAAAAAAGAAAGGAAACCACCAAATGTGACAAAAGAACTGTCAAATGTGATGTTAGAACTGCACAATATGAGGATGAAACCGTTAAATGTGAGAAAAAAGTAAGGAAACAACCAAATGTGACAAAAGAACTATCACATGTGATGTCGGAACTGCACAATGTGAAGATGGAACTGTCAAGTGTGAGAAAAAAGTAAGGAAACCACTTAATGTGACAAAAGAACTGTCATATGTGATATTGGAACCGCACAATGTGAGGATAAAACTGTTAAATGTGAGAGAAAAGAGAGTAAGGGAACCATGTGAGAAAAAAACTGTCACATGTGATGTTGGAACTGCACAATGTAAGGATAGAACTATCAAATGTGAGAAAAGAACTGTCACATGTAATGTTGGAACTGTACAATGTGAGGATGGAACCATCAAGTGTGAGAAAAAAGTAAGGGAACCGCCCAATGTGACAAAAGAACTATCATATGTGATGTTGGAACCGCACAATATGAGGATGAAACTGTCAAATGTGAAGAAAAAAGTAAGAGAACCACCAATGTAAGGAAAAAACTATCACATGTGATGTTGAAACTGCATAATGTGAGGATGGAATTATCAAATGTAAGAAAAAAGTAAGGGAACCACCAAATGTGAGAAAAGAACTATCACATGTGATGTTAGAACTATACAATGTGAGGATAGAACCGTTAAATATGAGAAAAAAATGTAAGGTAACCACCAAATGTGAGAAAAGAATTGTCACATGTGATGTTGAAACTGCACAATGTGAGGATAAAACCATCAAATGTAAGAAAAAAGTAAGGAAACCACCAAATATGAGAAAAAAATTGTAACATGTGATGTTAAAACTGTACAATGTAAGGATGAAACTATCAAATGTGAGAAAAAAAATAAAAGAACCAACAAATGTGAGAAAAGAACTATCACATGTGATGTTGGAACTGCACAATGTGAGGATGGAACCGTCAAGTGTGAGAAAAAAGTAAGGAAACCACCCAATGTGACAAAAGAACTGTCATATGTGACGTTGGAACCACACAATGTGAGGATAGAACTGTTAAATGTGAGAAAAAAAAAGTAAGGGAACCATCAAATGTGAGAAAAAAACTATCATATGTGATGTTGGAACTGCATAATGTAAGGATGAAATCGTCAAATGTGAGAAAAAAGTAAGGGAACTACCAAATGTGAGAAAAGAACTGTCACATGTGATGTTGGAACTACACAATGTGAGGATGGAATCATCAAATGTGAGAAAAAAGTAACCCGATGTAAGAGCAATTACATCAGTTGATGTAAAATTATGCAAAATGGAAAAAGGTGCTCATTTTACACAATTTGAGCAAAAAAACACCCACATCAGTGGGTGTAAATTTGTGTAAAAATGCACAATTGCTACAGTAACCGTGTAAATATGCACGATTACAGTAGCATGTGCATATAATATATTAATAGTTTTTTCTCTCTCCTACTGAGTCTCACCTTCCTCTCTTTCACATTTCATCATTGACGCGCACAGCTCTCTCTTTCTTTCACCTCATCAGTCTGGCCTGCTCTAGCTTCCGCTGATCGTCGAGGAGCAAGACGAGTTCGTCGCCTACAAGATCGAGCAGGCCAAGTCACAAGATGAGTCCATCAACTATGCCGATTCGTTTTGTCGGCGTCAGGATTCTAAGATTTTGGTCGGATTTGGCCGGAGAACATGGTGTCGTCTTCGTTGGCGTCTACTTTGGCAAGAGCTGGAGGAGACTCCGATCAACCTTCGCAGTCGCAACTGAAGTGACGAGGTGATGAATGACGTGATGAATAGCATGATGAACAAGTGCTTCGTCGAAGCTAAAATTTGATGGTTTGTGTGGTGGTGGTTCTGGTCTGTGAGAGAGAGAGAGTTGTTCTGAGGGAGATGGGTTTCGGTGAGGGAGAGAATAATAAAAAATGGAAAAATAATGAATATTTTATTGAATAAATGTGTAGAATAGATAAATTGATGTGGGTGTTTTGGAAAAATGAGTGTGTAAAATAGAAAAAGTAGCTTTTTTTGTGCAAAATAGAAGGAAAATTTACACCGACTAATGTAATTGCTCTAACAGGTTACTTACTAGTGGGTACCGTACCCTCCCTTTTTTTGAGAGGGTACCGTAGAATTACTCTCTATAAAGATATGAGTCATGTTAACAAATGTATTTAGGGTAATCATTAATAAACCATAATGAGAAAGTTTTGACATTATTTTTATGGGAAATATAAAAAAACTCTAAACAACATTTATTGTTTATCATTCTCCTAATATCTTAAGTGATATTTTCATTCTCCTATGCTTAGTTGGCTAACAATTCTAAACTTCTATGTAAAGATATTTGACTGGAATGAATAAAATAAAATTGTACTTTCAGAAAAACTCTTACAAATCATGAAATGTGAATGATATTGGAAGGTACTGTTAAAATAATCTGGGGCCTTTTTGTTTAATATGAAATTTGCCCCATTTTAATTGTGTTTTGGTTAAATATTGCATATGCACATGTGAGTGTCAAAATCATAGATGTTAGCCTCTTATATTCAAGCATATTAAATAGAATACAAAAAGTTTAGTTATGAAACCAAATTCTAATTGAGGAAATTGAGATAAACAATGTTTTATTAATTGATATAAGTCAACATTTGTTATTTTGCAAGAGAGAAGATGACACTTGACAGAGCCACAATACAAATCTTGTTCTAGACTTTACTTCTAGAAAGCACGAGTGCACCTCCAGAGAGGGGGGGGGGGGTGCGCCTCCAGGGGTTGTGCACCTATGTGGTTGTGTCCAACAAGCATGGATGCATCGTGCAGCCGTCGACGCAGCTGCACGCGGGTTCATGGCAAATCCTTTTCTTTTTTTTTCGATTGGACCCGATATGGGCCAAAATAAGTGTTTTTAAAAAAAAAAAAAACACGACAAAACCCACTGTTTGACTCCAGTGTTTTCTTTCCCTTTTTGTTCCCTTTCAATGACTTATTTGTTTATTTTTTTTAGAAAGTTCTCAAATAATTTTGGTAATTGTATCAATTTAAATAATTACTTATCATTAAAAAATAATATTATTTTGCAAAATTTACTCCCTTAAATATCAACTATAAATATTAAATTGATTCCAAAAGTTTCCTATCTGCTATTGCTCTTAAATTAGTATATGTTTATCATTATATGAAAAAATATGCTTAGTAATATATAAAAAATATAAATAAAATATATTTAATAATTTATTAATAAACGTATCTCATTGCACCTACACCCTACTTTTTCAAAAATTGTCATATCTCTACACCCTACCCACACCCAAACTTAAATCCGCACCCATGCTTCCTAGCGTTACTTACTTTTATATATATATATATATATATATATCATTATGGAACAACCATCTCCAACTCCAAGATAGGACCACTTGGGAAGGGTTTTAAAGAGAACTCCTATTCTGAACTTTGGGTTGTAATATTCCTGGACCTCAATTTAGATGACCCAAAGTCACACGCCATGTAGAGGACCATTATTTTTGACACAAATCACACGGTTGAATTGACCCAGGGGTCTTTGCTAGTGAGGCTTTCTTGGAAGCATACAGGCTATCAATTTATTTATTTATTCTTTTTAGAATCAACGCGATCAATATATTGGTAATATACTTAGACATAACTCTAAAAATTAGTCTAAATAACAACAAAAATAGTTAATACAATAACAAGATTAGACTCCACAGATTAAATAAACAAAATATTTAACAAAAAGCCCATTCAAAAACAAAAAATAAAAAACTCAAATCATTTAAAATTGTAACTCGTTTAACTTATTCCATAAAAATAGTCTATAATTTTATTTTTTCTAAAAAATAATTTCGAAAGATAAATATTGTGATTGTAAATTCTTCTCAATTTTACAATTGCAACAACTTTGCTCTCTTTAGTGGCTTGAATTACAGTCACAACAACGACCGTTTGCTGCTCTCCCTATTATTTTGAATGAATTTTCCCTCTAATTCAAATGATATTTGAAGATTGATGAGCTGTGTTGTCTAATAAGTCAAATAAAATTTATTTTCAATCTTCTAAGAAATATTACAGCCTTTATGTTTCAGCTTCCAAGGAAAATAAGTCTTTAACTATTTTTACTAGGCTAGCTAGAGCATATAGGCAACTAAGGCAGTTGCCTAATTCCCCCAAACAAAAGGAGGCCCCCTCTTTTGACTAATACAACATAATATTTTATATTTTCTTTGTATTAAGACTTTTTTACCCTTTAAACTAGATTATATACAAGATTAAGACCCCTTTTATTAGGCAATAAAATGCATTGTATATTTTTTTTTGGAGAAAAAATGCATTGTATATTAAAAAGACCCATTATAATCCAAAACATAGAAGATGAAGAAGGTAAAGAGACAAAATTACCTTTATATAGACTGTACTTTTTAATAAAAAAAATAGATATTATAGTCTGTAGACTCTATTTGTTACTTTATTAAAAGATTTTTATATTTTAATTAGTTTGATTTTACCCATTTCCATTGGTACCAATTTTTTTCTAATATTTCAAGTAATTTATTTAATTTGTATCGTTTAGGTATATTTTCATTACTTATCCTTTAAGAATAATTTACTTCGTGTATTAGTACTAATTTATTCAATTATATGATAAATAAACTTTTTATTTGTGTAAGTTTACAGTATAAAGAGAGCACTTCATTTACTAAAGTTGCAATCTTGATTTTGATAAATTAGGTTTATTGTTCTATACTTTAAATATATTTTAATTATAATATATTTTTCAATTATAAATCATTTTTCATTTATTTTCAAATATTTTTTAATTATAAAATTCTACTAGAAAATATCCTTTTAATATGAAAAACTTAAAAATGGACAAAGAGAAAACTAGAAAAACAAATTGAATCTCAAAAGGCATCTATGAATAAATTTGTTACAAATATTAAACTAGGAACAACAGAAATTTTGGGTGAAAATATAACAAATGAACAAGAAATCCATTAGAAAGAGTTAGAAAGTCATAAAATTATTCAAAAAATATTATTTAATAAAAAAATTAAATTAAAGCTGCACTTAAAGTTTTTGCCTTCGGCTCTAAAATTAGTTAAGTCGGTCGTGGTTAAATTGACTTTCATATTGAAAATGTAATATCTTAAATGATATTTTTGTTCTCCTATGCTTAGTGGGCTAACGATTCTAAGCTTCTATGTAAAGATATTTGACTAAAACGAATAAAATCAAAGTGTATTTTTAGTAAAACTCTTAGTCTCTTACAAATCATGAAAAGTGAATGATATTGGAAGGTATTGTTAACATAAACTAGGGCCTTTTTATTTAATATGAAAATTTCCCCATTTGAATTGTGTTTTTTGTTTAAATATTGCATACGCAAGTGTGGATGTGAAAATCGTACTTGTTAGCCTCTTATATAAGCGCAATGTTCAGGCATATTAATTCAAATATGAAAAGTTGAGTTATGAAACCAAATTCTGATTGAGGAAATTTTTGTTGATGATATACATGTTTTATTAGTTGATATAATTCAACATTTATTATTTTGCAGGAGAGAAGAGGACACTTGACAGAGCCACAATACTAATCTTGTTCAAGACTTGACTTGCCCCATATATATATATATATATATATATCATTTTGGAATTGACCATCTCCATGATAGGACCACTTGGGAAAGGGTTTAAGAGAGTTGTAATATTCTTGAACCTGCTAATTGGGTCCAATTTAGAACAAAGATGGTTCGAAGTTCTAACTCATGTGATCTGCAGTTTGCACCAACACAAATCTTAAGCGCGTTGTTTTCAGGAAATAGATCCATTATTGATGACACAAATCACATGGTAGAGTAGTTGACCCAAGGTCTTTGTCCAAGGTAATACTGGGTCTTTCTTGGAAGCATGTACACTATCAATCTTTTATTTTTTATTTATTTTAATTTTTAGAGTCAGCACTATCAATATATTGATAATGAACCTAGACATAACTCTAAAAATTAGTGAAACTAACAACAAAAATAGTTCAAACAACAAAAAGATTAGACAAAGTAGAACAAATGAACAAAATATTAAACAAAAATCTCATTCTAAAAAAAAAAACACTTATTATTCAAATTCATAACTCATTCAATCCATTCCATAAAAATAATTTATAATTTCATTTTTCCTAAAAAAATGATACCAAAAGAGATACAATGGCAATGAGCTCTCCTAGGCTTTATAGTTGCAGTTGTAGCTGCAAGAACTTTGCCCTCTTCGGTGGCTTGACTTGCAGTCTCAACAGTGATCATCCGTGGCTTCCTACCTCTCTCTCTCTCTTCTTTTTTCTTTTTTCTATCATCAAGGACAAACTTTCTAACTTTATCACTCGCATCTTAGCATTCTTATTAATTAATCCATTTTTGCTATTTCATTATGTTTTTGTTTGTTTATTATTATTTTTTTATCTGAAAAGGAATTTTATTTTAACTTTTAAGTGTATGTGTGTTAGTTTCTTATATTAAGACATTAATTCAAATATGAAAAGTTTGGTTATGAAACCAAATTCTGATTGAGGAAATTGTGATAAACAATTTTTTATTAGTTGATATAATTCAACATTTTTTATTTTGCAAGAGAGAAGATGACACTTTTTGACAGAGCAACGAGAATCTAGTGCTAGACTTGACTTGCCATATATCTCATTCTGGAAAGACCTTCTCCAGGGTAGCACCACTTGGGAAGGGGATTAATATTCCCGGACCTGCTAATTGGCCTAATTTAGAATGAAGATAGTTCAAAGTTCAAACTCAGGTGCTCTGCACCAATACAAATCGTAAGCCCTTTGTTTTTAGGAAAGAGGTCCATTATTGATGATAACAAAAAAAATAAAATAAAAATACTGCTAATAACACTGCTTACAGTTACATGATAGTTAAGTTAAAAGTCAAAGATTTAGCCCCCCAACAAAAAAATAAAAAAAAAGGTTAAAAGTCAAAGAAATAAGAAGAAAAGTAGCTCTCTGCAACTAATCCAATTAATCAGAAAAGTAGGACAATGAAGTCAATGACCCAAATCAGATGATTTTTTTGTTGTCGGTGGCGTCTGCTTAACGACCTATGCACGTTAACAAAGTAATTTCACTTTTTATTTTTTTATTTTGAAAGGACTGCTTTTGGAAGCGCATAATCAATTTATTAAATACTAAGTGCTTGTTTGGATGAAGAGAGTTTTGAGTGATATCATCCTGTTTTCATAACTCATGATCCAAAACTGGTGGAGCCTACGGAAGATCACTTGTTTGGACTCCATGACTCATGATCCGTGACTCAGTTTCCATCACTCAATTCTCTTATTTTTGAGTTATGAGTTATGAAAATTGAAAACATATTTTAGCTGTTTTCAGTTTTCATAACTCATAACTCAATGACATTTTTGTAATTAAACACACATGGAGGGACCCACAGCCGCAACTTTTGACCTTTAACTCTTTTTTTTTTTTTTTTCACTGGTTGGTCTTCCGTTCTTTTTTTTTTTTTTTTTTCTTCACTGATTCTTTCTTCAGTTCTTCATCTCTCTCTCTCTCTCTTTTTTCACTGTTTGGTCTTCAATTCATCCTCTTTTTTTTTGTCCTGGGTTCGATCTTTTTTTTTTTTTTTTTCTTCACCGATTCTTTCTTCAATTCTTCGTCTCTCTCTCTTTTTTTTTTCACTGTTCGGTCTTCAGTTCATCCTTTTCTTTTTTTCTTTTTTTTTTTTTTTTTTTTTCTGGGTTGAGTGAGTTTGGTTTTTTTTTTTTTTAATTATTTTTTTTTCTCACTGGGTTCGGTGAATTTAGCTATTGGGGGTTGAAGGAAAAAAAAAAAAAAGAAGTAAAAGCTACACAAGGCACAAGTATGGGACCCACAAATAATTGAAAAATATTGAGTGATGACAAGTGAGTGATGGTGCCAAATAGGGTGGGGTGTTTTAAGTGATGAGTGATGAAAACTGAGTGATGAGTGACCATTTTTTTTAAACCAAACAAGGCCTTAAATCATTGAAAAATTGATCAATTAAAGATCCCACGGATTTTATATTTTTGGAGGTTTTTTTTTTTTTTTTTTGAAAGCAACCAACTGAGAATTTCATTACTAATGAGAAAAGAGAGTACAACAAAGCCACAAAATACAAGCTAAACACAGAATACACTAACCACCATTTTCTAGAATAATATGATCCACCATGGGAGGACAAACTCCCTTCCAGTAACAAGAATCCTCCTTCATCCTCGCATACTGTGCAAGTTCGTGGGCTGCCCTGTTGCATTCCCTTTTCACATGCTTAAGTTTCCAGCTACTAAAAGAAGAAAGCAGACCGCGAATCCCTTGATAAATATGGCCAAGACAGCCACTAGTCACAGCTGTAGAAACATTTGCAACAGCATTTAAAGCATCAGATTCCAAGATAATATTGGACAGCATGTGTTCTTTGGCAAGGAGACCACACTCCATAGCTAGCACTTCCACTTCCTCCACCGAGTATTGACCCTGAAGATACTTACAGCTGGCAACATGGACCTTACCAGCTGCATCCCTTATCACCGCTCCCACACTTGAGTTTCTCTTATCTTTAGAAGTAGCTCCATCAACGTTGATTTTGAATACTCCTGGAGAAGGCGCTAACCACTTGCCTTCTGACCAAGACAGATTTTGGGGGCAAGCTAATAAGCTTCTTTTGAGCTCAAAATTAAAATTTGTAGCAAAAGTCCAAATTTGCTTAGGAATCTGACAAGTAAATTCATGCACAATTGTATTTCTATTATGCCATATAGCCCAAGCAACCAAAAAGAAACACTCCAAGTCACTTGGAGTACCAGATTTCAAAACTTCCAAAGCAATATCTACAATATCCATATTAATATTCAACAAATCAAGAGGACAATCCAGCCAACACCTCCATATTCTTTTAGCCACTTCGCATTTAATAAAAACATGGACAATTGATTCGAGCTCCATTCCACAAGCTGGACAAAAATCACAGATATTTACACCTCTCTTTTGCAAATTCACATAAGTGGGGAGAGCATTCATACACATTTTCCAAGCAAAAATACATACCTTGGGAGGAATATTTAAGTGCCATAGCTTTCTCCATAAAGGATTCCTAGAATCACCAGACGAACATTCACCTTCCTCAATCATGTCTATCATCCGAGTAGCAATATAATAAGCACTTTTAACACTGAATTCTCCCTTTTTGTTACCCACCCAAATGATTTGATCTTCTGGAAGGCTATGGCATAAGGGAATATTCAAGATAGTCCTTGCTTCAAAAGGCAAGAACAAAGATCTCACAACATCATCTTTCCACCTCCTTGTGTCTCTATCAATCAACGCCGAGACCCTAGGATAATCATCAAACAGCCTTGGGGGGGAGATTACTTTGTATGTTGTTGGAGTAGGTAACCATTAATCCTCCCAAATAAGAATTCTTTCTCCATTGCCAACTCGCCACCGGGTACCTCTTTTCACAACTTCCAATCCATTGAAGATACTCCTCCAAGTGTAAGAAGGGCTAGAACCAAGTTTTGCTTGAAAAACATCACCATGCGGATAATATCTTGCTCTATAGATTTGGGCCACCAAAGAGTTAGGATTCGAAATCAACTTCCAACCTTGCTTAGCTAGCATAGCAAGATTGAAAGCCTGTAGATTTCTAAACCCCATTCCCCCATTCAACTTAGATTTACACAATTTCTTCCAGCTGATCCAAGCAATTTTAGATTCTTGATCCCTTTGACCCCACCAAAACTTTCTTATCATTGCTTCAATCTCGTCACAAAGACTTTTTGGGATCTAGAAACAGCTCATTGTGTATGTTGGAATTGCTTGAGCAACAGCTTTAATAAGTATCTCTCGGCCACCCACTGATAGCAATTTCTCCTTCCACCCCGATAGTTTCCTCTCTACCTTCTCTTTGATTTCATTAAAAATTTCTACTTTTGACTTGCCAATTATTGAGGGAAGGCCAAGGTATTTTTTATAGCGAGTATCTTGCATAGGGCCCAAAATATTCAACACTTCACACCTCCTATCATTCGGGGTATTGTTACTAAAAAAGACAGAAGATTTATCCGCATTTATTTTCTGACCCGAAGCAGCTTCATATAACTAGAGGATATCCATAAGATTTTGGCATTCTTGACTACTTACAGGCTGTCATCTGCAAAGAACAGATGTGTCATCTTAGGACAGCCTCTGCAAATTGATACTCCACTTAATTTGTGATTCCTGGCAGCGTCATTAATGAGAGAGGAAAAACCATTTGCACATAAGAGAAAAATATAAGGCGAAATTGGGTCTCCTTGACGGAGACCCCTCGTAGGAATAATACTACCATAAGAAGCACCATTGACAAGAACAGAGTACGATACAGAAGTTATGCAATGCATGATCAATTCTATCCATTTTTCATGGAAGCCCATTTTATCATCACTTGTTTAATAAAACCCCACTCCACCCTATCATATGCTTTACTCATATCCAACTTTATAACTACATAACCCTCCTTACCTTCCTTTTTATGTTCTAAGTAATGCATAAGTTCAAAAGCTACAAGCACATTGTCAGTAATTAATCTACCAGAAAGAAAGGCACTCTGGTTTTCAGATATAATCTGAGGAAGGATAATTTTTAGACGGTTCGCCAATACTTTGGATATGAGTTTATAAATAACGTTACAAAGACTTATAGGTCTAAAATCAGATATTTTTGTGGGGTGTTTTATTTTTGGCACCAAAGTGATGTTAGTTCTATTAATCTCTATCATAGACATATTAGAGTTTAGAACATTTAAGACCATGCATATAACATCATTACCAAAAATTCCCCAATATTTTTGAAAGAAAATAGCCGACATACCGTCCGGCCCTAGGGCCTTAGTTGGATGCATCTGGTTTAGCGCTATCTCCACTTCCTCCCTTGTGAATTCTTGAATAAAAATCTGATTCATTTCCTCCGCAACTTTTGTTGGTATAACATCAAGAACTTCTGGGATGCGAGTCGGGAAGGAAGAAGAATATATATTCTTGAAATATGATACTGCCACCTCCGCAATACCATCAATGGAATCAACCCAATTTCCATTTTCATCCATAATACCACTGATAGTATTTCTCCTTTTTCTATCTGAAGCCCTAGTGTGGAAGTACTTAGTATTTCGATCTCCAAGGCCTAACCATTGCACCCTTGATCTTTGATGCCACTTAATCTCTTCACTCTCCAGTAATTCATTAATCTCCTTTCTTAACATATTGATTTCATTGCCCAATCTGCCATTTTTATCCCTACAAACCATATTTCTGAGGGTCTCTCTTTTTTCCTGAATCTGCTTTGGGATTTGCCCAAACACCATATTGTTCCATATAGAGAACTTTTCGGCACAACAACTCAATCTAGCTACTATTCCCATAGGAGAATTTATTTCTTGGCTACTATTCTAGACTTCTTGGATAATATCTTTACAATCGTCCCTTCTAGTCCACATAGCTTCGAATTGGAATCTACGTCTATTAGAAGACTTCTGAGCACCCTTGGCATCAGTTATAAGCAATGCACAGTGGTCAGAAGTGGATTTCACCAAATGATGCACTTTAACCTCTTTAAAATAATCAATCCAGTCCGGAGTAGCCAAAGCACGATCCAATCTTAAATACATTCTGTTTTCACCCTCCTGCATATTGCACCAAGTAAATTCGGGTCCAATAAACCCAAGGTCCTTAAAACCACATTGGTGAATAGCATCTCTAAAATCCCCCATCTGCCTTTGAGACCTTTGCACTCCACCAAATTTCTCTTCCACATATACTATCTCATTAAAATCACCAAAACATAACCAAGGAAGTTGATACTTTTGGTTAAGGCTTCTCAAAAGATCCTATGATTCCTTTCTACAATGAGTTTCCGGATTTCCGTAGAAACCGGTGATACGCCATTTAAAATTTGAATCCGGGTCAGTTACCACTGCATCAATATGATTTCTAGAATAGCCTTGAATTTCCACCTTTATATCCCTACTCCATAACATAGCTAAACCCCCACTCCTCCCAACACTAGGAACAATTAAACCATTCAGCAAACCAATTTTAAATTTCTCCCTTTCCATTCTATACTTCTTCATCTTTGTCTCCGACAAGAAGACAATTTTGGGCTTCCAACGTTGCACGAGTTCGCGCAACTGACGAACTAACTGGGGGTTCCCAAGCCCCCGACAGTTCCACCCTAATGCAATCATTGGTCTAGGCGGTGCTGCTCCGCAGTCACCCGTTTCAGCAAATAAATTAATACTCCCACCCTGTTCCCCTTCACAAAAACGTTTATGGACTTTGTTATCAGAAATAGAAAACATTTCATCATGAACTTTCCTTTTTTTACATACCTCTTGGTCATTTTCGGACTGCACTACCTCTTGGAACTTTCCTTTCTCCCTTGCTATCTTCTTCATCCTTCCTCTAACTCCCTGTTTGATCACACGGTTTGGGCGAAGTGGCTATGTCCGTTCCACACTAGAGCTTTTTCTTTTTCTTCTTCTTGCCTTACGGGCTCAAAGCCATTTGCCTCTTTCAAGGCCGGCTTACCTCTTATTTCTCCACTTAAGCCCACATTTTCTGTCATTCTTAATGGGCTTGTTTTACCATCCTCACATAAAACCGGCCCATCTTTTATTCTTCCACTTAAGCCTTCAACTGCATTCATTCTTAATGGGCTCATCTCTCCATTCTCATATAAAACTGGCCCAAAAGCCTTGCTGGCAGCTTGCTGACCAGCTACAGTTCCATACCATTCATTCCTGACTAGAGTAGTTCTGGTTTCATTCAATCTTTCACGTGCAGCCTCTTCCTGCTCACTGATCGAAGCTTCTAGCACTCTCTCCTTCTAGCTGACCTACTTTCCTTGTTCCCCATGACTGGACATGACAGAACTCTTCCCTGTGTTCAATGGAGCTGCTTCCACCATCATCTCCGAGCCATATTTTTCTCCTGCTCCCTTGCCAACCACCAGCTCCGGAGAGCGCCTGCTGCTGCCTGCCATACATTCTCCTCCATCTCTACCGTTCAACACCATGGGAACCGAGCTTCCTTTATCAGCTACTGGTTGCTCCTTCAATTTTTCCTTCTCATCTCCAACTCTTAGAGCTCCTCCAGCTTTCAACCATTCACCGTATTGCCTTTCTGAACAAAGCTCCAATGAACTTGCTTGGCAATGCTTTTCATCATGCCCCAAAATTCCACATCTAAAACAGAAGGTAGGCAACCTCTCATATCTAAAGTCAACCCAAATTCTTTCACCTTCATCATTCTTAATATATTGCCCTCTATGGAGAGGTTTGTCAATCTGCAACTCAACTCTAATTCTTAAAAATTTGGCTTGATCCGCTTGTAAAGCCCTTTTATCAATATCTAGTACTCTTCCAATCTTGCTTCCAATATTCTTCCCAATCTCTTCAGTCATATTCTCAAATGGCAGACCCTATATCTGTACCCAGAAAGGAGCGTGGGAAAAACAAATATTTGTTGATGTTAAGCCTTTCCTCCACCGACAAAGAAGGAGGAGATTGTTTTCAAAATTCCAAGGACCACTTTTTTCAACCCACTCTAACTGGCATCTTGAACCAAATTTAAATTGCAAAATATTATTCCCCACTTCCACAATTCTCAAATCAGACCCCATCTTCCAAGCTGCCTTTAAAGTGTTCTTTAACGCCCTTAGATTTTGATGACGATCTGAAAGTAAATGCCTAAATAAGCTCAAAGAACATTCTTCAAAAATTTCAGAGTTATTGACATTTGCAAGAACAATATCCTCTTCTTCTTCTTTTGTGAGCTTCAACTTTCCAAAACTATTCACAACTTCCTGATCCATTCAGCCACCACCGAAATGGGCTACAACCACTTTTAGAAAAAATGGTGTAGTCCAAGGAAAGACACCCTGCAATAGACTTTTAAGGGAGAAATAACTCTTACTCAGTTGAGAGAGGAAGAAAAATCTTACAGAATAGAGAGAGAAAAGGGCTCCTACGGGGGAGAGAAAGTAGCTGGCGGTTTTTTTGGAGGTATTTGACAAATAGCATTAACACACATCATTTACTAAAGTTGCAATCTTACTTTTAATAAATTAGGGTTGTTGTTCTATACTTTAAATGTAATATATTTTTCATATATTTTCAAATACTTTTTAATTATAAATTTCTACTAGGAAATATCCATCTAAATATGAAAAACTTAAAAATAGATGAAAAGAAGACTAGAAAAACAAATTAAATCTCAAAAAGCATCTATAGATATATTTGTTACTAATATTAAACTAGGAACAATAGAAAATGTGGGTGAAAATATAACAAATTAACAAAAAATCCACTGGAAAGTTTAGTTAACAACAAATTATATAAAAATATTATTTAATTATATTAAATTAAAGCTTCACTTAAAGTTTTTGCCTTAGGCTCGAAAATTAGTTAAGCCGGCAGTGGTTAAATTGACTTTCGTATTGAAAATTTAATATCTTAAATGATATTTTCGTTCTCCTATGTTTAGTGGGCCAACAATCCCAAGCTTCTATGTGAAGATATTTGACTGAAATGAATAAAATCAAAATGTATTTTCAGCAAAACTCCTAGTCTCTTACAAATCATGAAAGTGAATGATATTGGAAGGTATTGTTAACATAAATTGGGGCCTTTTTGTTTAATATGAAATTTATCCCGTTTTAATTGTGTGTGTGTGTTTTTTTTTTTTTGGTTGTTGTTGTTAAATATTGCATACGTAGGTGTGGATGTGAAAATTGCTTATATAAGTGCAATGTTAATTCTAACACGAAAAGTTTAGTTATGAAACCAAATTCTGATTGAGGAAATTTTTTTTGAGATAAACAATGTTTTATTAGTTGATATAATTCAACATTTGTTATTTTGCCAGAGAGAAGATGACACTTGACAAAGCCACAATACCAATCTTGTTCTAGACTTGACTTGCCATTCATATCACATTTTGGAAATGACCATTTCCAAGGGGTAATTATTTAGTACTTCCGGAGTACCATAAATGCATACTCTCCCCTCTTACATAACTATAGATTCCATTAATCTATATATAATAATAATAATAGATGAAGCTAAGAGAAACTTAAATTAAAATTCTAAATTAGAGTTCTAATTTTGCGCCATGTATCCTAAATCATTTATTCTCAAAGAGTTTTTTTTCTTAATTTTAGACCACATAATAAATATTCATCCATGTGAGTTATTAAGTACAAAAACAAAAGAGTCTAAAATAAATGAATCGAAAAAAAAAAAGTGCTTCACAATAATAATAAAAAAAAAGGAAAATTTACCTTTTATACCTAATAATATCCTTACAAATTTTTTTAAAAAAATTAACAAAATATAAAAATGACTATCAATAGTATTTCAATTATATATATATATATATATAGGAATTATACTATGCATCTTGTTAAATTTATGGTAAAACTTACTCCTTCCGTCCCACTTTGTTTATCCTCTATTCTATTTTAGAATGTCTCAAAATATTGTCATATTTCTAAAAATAATAGTCATTAATTTACTAATATTCATATTATACCCCTATTAATTTACTAATTCAATTTTTTGATAAATTTATTTAAAAATAGTTTTGGAAACTTATACATTTTAAAAGGTAGACAAGACAATAAATGATATTCCCTTAAAAAATTTGACTTTTCAAATAGGACAAACAAAGTGGGATAGAGAGAGTACAATTCATGTGAGATAGGAGAGTACGCATTTATAATATTCCCAATATATTCAATAATTTTCTATTTGCAAGATAGGATCACTTGGGAAGGGGTTTAAAGAGAACTATTTCAAGAAAGAGGACCATTATTTATGACACAAACCACACGGTTGAGTTGACCCAAAGGGTCTTTGTCCAAGGTAGTGGGTCTTTCTTGGAAGCATGCACGCTATCAATTTTTTATTATTGTTTTAATTTTTATGTTTTGAATCAAGGCTATCAATATATTGATAATATACCTGGACATAACTTTAAAAATTAATCCAAAAAAAAAAAAAAAAAAGTTCAAACATCAACAAGATTAGACTAAACAGAACAAATGAACAAAATATTCAATAAAAAGCTCATTCAAAAAAATAATATAGAAAAGCCCTAATCATTCAAGTTCGTAACCCATTCAACTCATTCTATAAAAATAATCTATAATTTTATTTTTCCTAAAAAAATGAGACATTAAGAGAGATACTATGGTAGTGAGTTCTCCTAAAATTTGCAGTTGCAGTAGTTTTGCTCATATTGATGACTCAACTTGTCATCTGTTGCTTTATCTCTCTCTCATCATGATCAGACTCTTAACTTTTTTTTAAGAAGAATTTAGACTCTTTAACTTTATTACTCTCTAATAAAATTAACAAGATTTGAAAATCCAACCGTTAAATTGCATGTATTTTATGTTCTAAACACACATGTCAAATTCATCTTAATCAGATGTTGTATATTATACAATCCATTAACTTATTTTTTATGCATAATATTATATTACAAAAATTTTAAATTTAAATATTTGATTAATGATATAGCTATTGATTTTTTATTTTTTTGAAATTTTTTCAAGCATGGTGCATATAAGAAGAAAATATAATCCAACAGTGGATTTGTTAAAATTTACATCAAATAAAAGGATATTAAGTAGAGATGTAACTAATAAAATGATATCGACAACAACCAAAGTTTGTTGCCAAATTTTGTTCTAATTTTTTTTTTTTAAAAGACTCAGTAAATACAAAGAGGTAGAAAAAGAAGAATATTTATATACGAAACTTTTCATCTACAAACTAGTTTAATAAGAAGCCCTTCAAACTCCTCTTATATATTTTTATTGTATATAAATTTTAAAAATTTAATCGTTGGATTACATATTTTTATTATATCCTTTATGTTTGCAAAATTTCAAGAAAATTAAAGATCAATAACTATCTCATTAAAATATGTTTAAATTTCAAGTTTTTATGATCTAAAATTATTTATAAAAAATAAGTTTATTTTTTGAATAGTAAATAACATTTGATTCATATAAAATTTGATATGTGTATTAAGAACCTAATAAAGAATATACAAACTGATAATTAAATTTTCAAAATCCACATTCAATTAAAATATATAAGAGTAGGAAGGGTTTAGGCTGGTCTTCAACAGACTCCTAATCCAAACTACCCCATGTAGGCCTTGGAACTACCATTCATTTAAGATAATCAAAATCACACAACAACACTTCATTTCTTATCGAATAAAATATTTGTTTTTTTTTCACTTCACATCACCATGAACAGTCATGTCACGTCCGTATAGTGAAGGTTGTTCAACCCATGACAAATCTTATGCCCGTGATTTCCACGAAAGAGGCTAATTATTTTTTTTTTTAGACCACAATTAATTTTAGACTCATGGCATATTAGACCACAACTACACTTTTATGCCAACCCATATTTTTACCGTTCAACTCAGTGCCAACTTTAGATATATATATATTTTTTTAGAGTGGTCATTAAAAAAAATTAAATTATATAAAATTTAATAAATAAATAAATTAGATGTATGTCACAAAAAGAAAGAAGCACAAATATATGAAGTATTACTATTTTTTTTCTACTTAAAAAAAATTGTTATGGATATAGCATTACTCTTATTTTTGTTGGGCTAATTTTTATTGTTGTTATTATTATGATTTTTTTTTTTTTTTTTGGTTTTTTTAAAGAGGTTAAGGATTATATTTGGAGGCCAGAATTATTTATGAAGTAATACTATGTTCATAACATTTTCATAACAAATCTTATGCGATTAATTGTTATATATTTATGGGTAAAAAAGTGATATTAGTATTAGGTTCAAATTAGAATTAATAACAACTTACCACAATATTATTTATCAAGTTTTTTTTTTTTTGAGCAAATATTATTTATCAAGTTAGAAGTAGCAATTCGTAGTAAAATTATTGTGAAAATATTGTAGATGTAGTATTACTTTAATTTTTATTGAACCCACATTCTTGTGATTCTTAAGACAAAGTGTTCAATATTATTATTAGGGTGATCAAAATAGATTACTTTAGTGTATAATTTTTTTAATTTCTAAGTATATATATAAATTTTTGGCAAGTGAAGGTAGTTCTGTGACTATCTTGAAATATATGTGGAGCCATTTCAAACATATTTTGATTCTAAATACTATAATAAAATAACATCTTGAGAAGACTTTAATTGAGTAATTTATGTAACATATAGGGTTATCACTCTTTTTTGTCATTTTTATTTAATATGGAACTACACTTATATGTATATTAATTAAATTAGTATAAAAAAAAGTATCCTGTATGGCATGGGCCAATTACATACAGGCTAGTCAAATTAAAGAAAAAAAAAATCAGTAAAAACAAAGAAGAAGAAAAACAAGAATATTAATATAAATAAAAATACTGATCATTACACAGATTATTACTTGATAGTCAAAGTTATCAAATAAGAAGAAAAGTAGCTCTGCACCGAACTCAGGGAAAGCATCTAAATAGACTGCTGGTCCAACCTACCCCATGAGAGCCCAATTCGGATAACTCGAAATCACACGGCAGCCCCTCTTTTCTAATTGAATAATAACATATTTGTTGTCTTCACTTCACATCACCGTGAATGATCATGTACAAAACTTATGACGTTGTATCCGCGAAAGAGCCTATTTATTGTCATTGATGACACGAATCAGACGATAGTATTGACTCCGGGGTCTTGGTGACGGCACCGACTAGGCCTCAGTTATCAATATTGCAAATGAAGCTATATCTGCCACTTATTTGAGTGGTCTTTGTTGACACTTGGCAGTACTGACTGCGCCCCAGTTATCAATATAGTCAAACGAAGCAAAATGATATCTACCACTTATTTGAGAAGATATTTTGAGGTACTTATGACCAATTAGAAATAAGTTAAGAGTACTACGAGAGTGTAGATCACCTAAAGTAACTGAACCAAGCCTTCATGGATACTAACAGAGTTAAAAGAGTGCAATTCATGTCCACCCCATAACTAAAAGAGCCCATATATAAATAAAAACATCTGTATCTACTTCTTGCCACCTCTACCTCGCACTAAAATTTCACCAGCTTCCTGCTTGCCCAAACCAATGAAGCCTCACAACCCCCATTTTCCTGCATTATTATGCTCTACATTCCTTCATATCATTCTACTCTTTACGGTAACCTTTCTAAGCTTGAAACCTGCCACCTCTTCTTCCACTCCAACAAATGAGACTGACCGTTTGGCTTTGCTCAAATTCAAGGAATCCATTGATTATGATCCATATGGAATCTTGAGCTCATGGAATGATTCTATCCACTTCTGCAACTGGCATGGAATTACATGTGGCCGCCGTCATCAAAGAGTCACAACCTTAGAACTACAAGGTCATAACTTGCGTGGCCCCATTCCACCTTATATTGGCAACCTCACCTTTCTTAGGGCCATCAACCTTCAAAACAATAGCTTCTATGGTAAAATTCCAAAAGAAGTTGGTCAGTTGTTCCGATTGCGAGAACTCAATCTTACAAATAACACGTTGGGAGGAGAAATTCCAACCAACTTGTCCAACTGCTCTGAACTTAGGCTGATAAGAGTCTCGAACAACAAACTTACTGGGAAAATTCCCATGGAGCTTGGCTCTTTGACCAAGCTTATTTCTCTTGAGGCCAACAGAAACAATTTCATAGGAGGAATCCCAAGTTTCTTGGGAAATCTTTCGTTACTTGTATTTTTTCGGGCAGCCTATAATGATTTAGAGGGAAATATTCCAGAAAGCGTAGGCCGTTTGAAAGGCTTATCAGAATTCGTAGTTGGAGTCAATAAACTGAACGGTACGGTCCCCTCTCCTCTTTACAATATATCGTCTATTAGATTCTTGACATTTACAGGAAACCAACTTAGTGGTACAATTCCAGAAAATATAGGCCATACTCTACCTAATCTCCAATCTTTTGCAATAGCTGATAACAAATTCTTTGGGTCAATCCCTAGTTCTTTATGCAATGCATCTAAACTTCAACTACTTCAACTTTCCACGAATAGCTTTGTGGGATCAGTTCCAATTAATTTGGGTTATCTACAAGATCTTGAATACCTGGATCTAAGTGATAATAAATTAGGAAAGGGTTTTGACTTTTTAACGTCTCTAAGAAATTGTAGCAAAATGGAGACAGTAGCATTTGCAGAAAACCGATTTGAAGGTGTTTTGCCTAGTTCAGTGGGCAACTTGACAACACAACTCACAGGATTATATTTGGGAGGCAATAAAATATCTGGAACTATTCCTGTAGCATTGCAGAAGCTCATCAATTTAATTATCTTGGGCATGGAAAAGAATCTTTTCACAGGTATGATACCTAACTGTTTTGGGAAGTTTAAAAAGATGCAAGGATTGTATTTAACTGGAAACAAATTGTCTGGGAAGATCCCAAGTTCTATTGGCAACCTCACTCAATTGGCTGTTTTGAATTTGGCTCAAAACGATTTAGAAGGAAGCATTCCTTTAAGTATTGGAGCTTGTCAAAATTTACAAAATTTGGATGTTGCAGAAAATTACCTTAGTGGAGTCATACCCCAACAGGTTTTTCAAATTTTTTCTTTGTCACTTTTACTCAATTTATCCCACAACTCATTTAGTGGCAAATTACCTGTCGAAGTAGGCAGTTTAAAGAATATTAATTCAATGGATGTCTCTAAAAACAATTTTTCTGGTGAAATTCCTACAACAATTGGAAATTGCTTGAGCTTAGTGTACCTAGGCTTGCAAGGGAATTCATTTAACGGGACCATACCTTCATCTATGGCTTTCTTGAAAGTCCTTGAATATTTAGATGTTTCACAAAACAACTTATCAGGATTAATTCCAAAGGGTTTGGAGAAACTTCTATTTTTAAAGTATTTGAACATTTCGTTCAACAATATTGAGGGTGAGGTACCAACAGGAGGAGTTTTCAAAAATGTAACTGCAATATCAGTTATTGGAAACAATAAGCTTTGTGGGGGTATTCCACAATTGCAATTGACAACATGCCCTGTCGTTACAAAATCAACAAAGTCCTTTACTTCCATAGTAACAATAACAATTATTTGTGTGGTTGTATGTATCCTTCTAGTTTCATCCTTTCTTGCTCTTTATTGGAGGAAAGGATCAAAAAAGAAGCCATCTTCAATAGTCTCAAAGATGGATCTCCTTCCAACTGTTTCATACAAAATGCTCCATCAAGCGACTAATGGATTTTCTCCAGACAATTTGATTGGATTTGGCAGTTTTGGATCAGTATATAAAGGAGCTCTTGATCAAGAGGAAAGATTTGTTGCTATAAAGGTTCTTAACCTTCAAAACAAAGATGCTTCGAAGAGTTTTATGGCAGAATGCAATGTATTAAGAAATGTTCGGCATCGAAATCTTATAAAGATCTTAACATGTTGCTCCAGTATAAATTATAATGGTGATGATTTCAAAGCTCTAGTTTTTGAATTCATGACAAATGGGAGCTTGGAAATGTGGTTGCATCCGATGACAGATGGTGAAAATCAATCAAAAAATTTGAGTGTTCTTCAAAGACTAATTATTGCAATTGATGTGGCTTCTGCTTTAAACTATCTTCACAATCATTGTGAGCAAAAAATCATTCATTGTGATTTAAAGCCAAGCAATATTCTTCTTGATAGTGATATGATTGCTCATGTAACTGATTTTGGCTTATCAAGGCTACTCACAACTTCGGATGATTCTTCCCAAAAGTGTCTTAGCACGATTGGATTAAAGGGATCTATCGGTTATGCTGCTCCAGGTATTATCTTTCTTTTTTTGTTTTAAATCCTTAACTATTCTAATGTATTTATTTTCTTTTTTGTCACTTTATCAAATGATAGGATTTTTAACTCCTTGATTTTCTTGTCATATATGCTTTTTAATTTTCATATCATCAACATATTTGCATGGGTGTACACATAATTAGCATATTAACATAAACTCTCACTTAGTAATTTTTATTTATTTATTTGTTAAGTAACTCTTGCTTAGTATTTGTTTTTCTATTAGAAGTTAAAACACGTTCATGTTTGTACCATGCAAGCACGTAATTAATTTAATTATTATTTTTTTTTTTATAAAACTGCAAATTTTAATTCAATAATAACAATTAAATATGATTTAAACTTTGAGAAAATTTGTTCCTTCTTTGTACAAATATATTTTCTTAATCAAAATAAATCAACAGGAGGGGGACAAAGTGATTTGTACCCTCGAGATAAAGTTATTACTATTTCCTTTAATTTCAAAAGTAAAAGCATATGTCACTGTTTTTTTAATATAGATTTGTTTTATTTTCTTGACTTTGCATTCTGTAAGCCCTAAATCCATATTTTTGTAATAGATAGAATATTGCTTAATTTCTCTCCATTCCATGAGTTGTAGAGTATGGCATGGGCTGTGAAGCATCAACTGAGGGGGATGTATATAGTTATGGAGTCCTTGTGTTGGAAATGTTTACAGGAAGGAGACCCACTGATAATATGTTTAAAGATGGTCTCAATCTCCATAACTTTGTTAAGATGTCCTTACCGAAAAGGCTCATTCAAGTTGTCGACCCAATGCTTTTGCCAAGAGAAGTTGAAGAAATGGGAGTAGCAACTGCAGCGATGATGGCAACAAAAGAAGATGACAATGACAATGAAATTGAACTAGAAGAAGCTAATAATACTGAGGACTTTAGGCATATTGATGTGGATATGCAAAAATGCTTGCTCTCAATCCTTAACATTGGAATCTTATGTTCACTGGAATCTCCAAAAGAGAGAATCAATATGGAGGAAGTCATTAAGGAACTGCAGTTGATAAAAAGTACTTTTGTTGGTTTGGGGATTCGCAAAGGTAGACCAATTAGAGCTTAAGTAAGAGGCATTTCATTTTAATTACTATAAGGTTACTCTGAGTAGTGTGTCCTAGTCATTTACACTGATTTCATTCAGTTCCCAAATACTACTTTTAAAAAAGCATGGACATTTTATGTTTACCTTTTTATTAATCTTGAGTAGATTGTCATAGCTAATTTTAAAATTAGATTTTCATTTCTCACTCGTGGTCAAATTGCTAAACATAAATTTTCATCTTATTAATACCCACGACCTTGTAACCATGTAATAGTTATTGTTCTTTACGTTATCAAGGTATAAAATGGTGAGCTAATGAACTTTTTTGTGAATTGTAGAGGCCTAGAACAACTAGAAGAGATTAAATGTCCTTAATAATGCTTGGATTATGCAAGGGATTAGAAGTCGTGATCTTAATTTCAAGCTAGTTTAATATCCCTTGTTGAAATGATCAATGAATGATTTTCTTTCTCTTTTGGTGTAGAAATCATGATTTTCTTTCTCTTCAAGTGTTGGAGTCATCTTCATTTACTTTGCTGGATTCTACTACTGTAATGTGTGATTATGTGTTTGTACTAATAATCAATTCAATTCCTAAAAGTCTTTATAGGAAGGGAATGTATCAAAGATGCCATGTTAGTTTAAAAATTTAGATGCTTTATGCAACATTATTTTAGTATACAAATAAAAATGGATGTTTCATTTAATTTCCATTTAAACTCAAAGTTTTAGATTATAGTAGCTTGTGGCTGTAGAGAATAAAACATTCAATCTAAGTTTCAATTTATTATATAAGACCTTAAACGAATAGAAGACCAATCACCCATCACTGCCCAATATTTGATAAATCAGATATGACACACAACAAATAGTCTAGGACCTCCCTAAAGCATATAAAGCTCTATATATGTGGCAATACAAGAGAAGCAACCTAACTTAGTTTTGGTCCATGTAGCCTTATCCTTTACTTTGGATCTACAAGACTTATTGGCTTTGGAGTATGACTAAACCAAATTCTATTTTTTTAGACTGAATCCACCAAAGCCTCATAGATTGTTGCAACATATGTAATCCTATATATTTCCAAATTTAAGCAGAAGTGTTCCAATTGGGTGTCAGAATTCAAGCCATAGGAAGATTGTTTTCCCAAGTCGATCTAACCCAATTTAGAGCATCAACAATAATACTCTTAATGAAATTTTAATTTAAAAAAAAAAAAAGTATCCATTAGCTATTTGACAAGTTGGCAGATAGATTTTGGATCTAATAGACATGTAGGCATAGGGCATTAACTCTTGTAGCACTCATTCTTAAGAGAAAGAGAGAATGTGAGAATGTGGCACAAAACAATATATTGAACCGTGATAACTAAGGTTACCATGTACACGTGCAAGCAATAGAGAGTGATAAGCACTACAACTAGTAAGTTAAACCCCCAAAAAATAGAATTGTATACAAACAATACTACAAAATACAAAAAGCTCATAAATGCTAAAAAAAACGAAGAGAAATGCTATGTCTATAATATTTTCAAAACAATTAAAAATCCAATAACAACTGACTGCCAATAAACTTAAGTGGTAGTTTATTATGAGCCGTGTTTGGTGAGGCAAAAAAATAGTTTCAGTAGTAGGTTCAAATTAAAATCAATAATAAATTACCTATAATTTATTGTGAAAATGTTCAGTACATAACACTTCTTGAAAAAAGAATGATATTGGAAAGTATGGTAACACGGATTTTTGTGGGCCAAAAACAAAATACTATTGTTTTTCTTTGTGTCTTTTTTTTTTTTTGCCAATCACTTCGGGCCTTTTGCACATCAATTCATCAGCAACATCCTTGGGGTGACACTCAACACTTAACATATGCTTCTAGAAATTATCTTCTTCCCAGTTATCCTCCAAGTAAGTAATGTTCCTCTGTACACTAGGGAAAAATGTCCATATACCCCCTGAACTTTCAACCATTGGCCAAAACCCCTTAAACTTTTATATTGGCCAATTTATTCCTCAAAGCCCATTTCTTTAAAGCCATGAAAACAAATGCTAGTAGCTCGCTTTTATCTGCCTATGACCAAATATTAAGAGTTTATCAAAACAAAGGACCGTCTCATGACAGGCATTGTGGATTGCCTAACACCTTTCCCACTTGTTACCAGACTTCTGAACCAAGAATGAAGATTTTTTTATGATCCAGTTAGATTAGGAAAAGACCAATTTTTCATAACCTAGAATTGGTAATAAAATCAAACAAAATCAAATGCCCAATCACACCTTAGCAAAAACTTAATGATTGGTGATGATTACACAAACTCGTGACAATTTAAAAATGAATTATTAGTCATAGGAGAGCATGCACCCGAGCCCGTGCACCACTCTCTAGGGAGGGGCGTGTGCAGTGGTGGCTCCAATAATTTTTCTCAGGGTGTTCCTTAAGAAGTCCGTTTGAAATATTAATAAAATTATTAATTATTATTATTCAGTTGTTTCATTAATTTGTTTATCTTTTACAAACTATAATTTGTTATATTGTTATTTCATTAATTATAAAATTATTAATTGTTGTTTAGCCTAACATAATTTAATTTGTTTGTATTTTATAATGTATTGGTTAATTAAATTATTAATTATTGTTTATTAGTTGCTTCATTATTTTTCTTTACTAACTATTAGCACACACCCCATAATTTAATTTTTTCTTTTATTGGTAAGTTATTGCCTTTGCTCTGGATGCCTTTACTTCCCTCAATTCAAATATCCCACCTGGCCCTACCCCCCACTCAATAGACAAGCCCCATTGCCCAATCACAAGAGCCAATCAGATGAATTCACACATCACAATACACTAAAAGACAAACTCAGTAACTCACCCACACCCACACCAACACCAACACCAACAAGTCCAACACCAACGGATAAAGCCAAAACAAACAGCAGGGACAAATATTAATAAAGTTATAAAGACTAAAGTAAAGCTAACCAATTACAGTTCAAACAGCAAAGAGAAAAGAGAGAGAATCATATAAAGAAAGAGAGAGAGAGAGAGAGAGAGAGAGAGAGAGTCATTTCATTAATTAATTTTCATTTTTCGGTCTTTAGATAAAGACTAAAGAGAGAGAGAGACAAAGAGTCTTAGAGACTCCACACTCCACAGCAAAAGCAAGCAAAGTGAGTGAGCAAACCCCAAACCCATTAACCTGATCGTGTAAGAGAGAAAAAGAGAGAGAAGAGTAAAGATGAAATACCTTGAGGGAGCAAGGAGGCCTGAGGGGCAGTGCCACTGCGAGCATGATCGATGGATCGGACCGATCTCTGATGCCCCATGCCTGATGCGATGTGCCATGGACTAGAGCTCGAGTTGTGTTGGCTAACTAATCTTCGATCCGATGCCCAATCCGTTTGTAGGGAGGCCTGAAGGGCGGTGCCATTGCAAGCATGACCAATGGATTAGACCGATCTCCGATGCCCCGTGCCCAATGGGATGTGCTCTGGACTAGAGCTCGAGTTGTGTTGGCTGATTGATCTCCGATCTGATGCCCGATCCGTCTGTTGGCTATTATGTTGCAATGTTGCTCTGTAGACTGATGAGGTTTTTGTCTTTAGGTTAGGTTTCTGATTTAGTGATTTGAGATTTCAGTTTTTGCTTTAGTTGATGAATCAACTGACGTGTATATTGAGTTTTGGGTTTTGGTGTGTTTTTTTTTTTTTTGGTTTGCTTTACCGGTTTACCATCTATTGGGTTGCTTTTTTTCTATAGATTGGGTTTGCTTTACTATCTGTTGTTTAGGATTGATGTTGGGCTTTTTTGTGGCCTTGTTCTGCTACAAATTTTTTTTTTTTTTTTTTTGCTTGAAAGTAGAACAAATATATATATATATATATACATATTTTATTTGAGGGTGTTCCTATTTTTTTTTTTAAAGGGTAAACAAATAAAAAGTTTTTAATTATTATATATATATATATATATATTAAGGTCAAGGTGTTCCTGGGAACACCCTGAGCTTAACGTGGCGCCGCCACCGGGCGTGCGCGTCGCTGTTTCTGAGTGGTCAACAACTGCGAGGTATTGACACAGCCAATAGGAATATGACATGTTATTTAATTAAGAGATCATAATCACCTATGGTCAAGATCAGTTTCATGCAAGTTTCCTTTACTGTTAAACCTTATTTCTTTGATATCTTTTAATCTGGTGGTCCGATTAATGCTCATGAGCTATCATTTTAATCATTATGACCTTAAGATTTTTTTATTAGGAGTATTTGGAGATCAAATGATCAAAATTACAGTCTTGCCTTAGAGACGTTAAATGGTGATAATATGCAATGTAATCTAAGTGGGGTTAAATGTGAGACGCAAAATGGGGTATGTACAAGTTCAGCCTTCAATCAAATTTAAAATTAAATTCAGTAAAAGAATAAGATTATCAATACCAATAAAGCAAAAAATCTAAGCAAGAGAAAGATATGATTGTTGATTGAAAGCAGAATATGAAATTAAAAAAGTCATTTAAGTGTACCTTAAATTGACAAAAAACCGAAAACTATTATAAACAGTAATATATATGAAAAAAAGAATAAATATAAATTGTACCTGTTTGATCCGAGGAAAAAACACTTGCATAGCAAAAAATTCAATTGCTTGTTTTCCTCTAGTGGTATTGACTTGGCTATACTACTACTTAGTTCTAATATCCCCTTAAATAGCACCGAATTTGGATTAGAATAAAGAGAATTTCAGCCATTCAAAATTTGGGTTTGGCTTACTTCCAGTATTTTTTTAACTAGACATGTCTTTTTATTTTAAATATACAATAGCAGGTGGTAGTGAGTTATAATCTTTACCTTTTATTTAGTTAGTGGGTGATGTAACAATCTCTCATTAAAACAAAAGGAAATTTATTTTAAAAAAGTACTGGACGCAAGTTAAACCCTCAAAGATAAACTTTGCCGCCATATTCAAATTCATCAAGATCAAACCCCCATTTTCCCAAGTTTAATAATGAGTTTGATACTTTCTGTTATTTTCAATGGAAATATCTTGATCTCAAATGCTATCATCGGAATCTATTGAATTATCAACCCAAAAAAAAGAAGCAAGAGTCAGCACAGTCCAATTTCCATTATTTTGGGTATAACAAAAACAGAAAATTGCAACTGGGCCTCCACATCTGGGACTGAACCCATTAACCCGTCTCCTAGATTGCCTATCCAGCCCGATACGAATCGTTTTTGCCCATTTCCTTTAAATTTGAGTCTGAAGTCACACTGACCTTGATATGGTTACTCGCACTCGCACCATCCAGAAATCATATTTATTTTGTAAGCATGGTTTATGAGATCAAATTAATGTTAATTTGCTGCTTGTTCTGTGAGTGGACTGTGTTTATAAATAAAATTTTATTTTATTCCTTTTTGACTTGCACCACTAAATAATGTTGTATTTAATAGGAGCTAGGCACATAGAGGCATGAAAATGTCTTCCTTGCTTTGGTTGAAGAAGGAATTATTAAAGGTTGAATTTAATCAACCATCTTGTTGGCTTTATTCCGTGCCAAATTTGCTTGTATTTTAGCAATTAGTAACCTTGTATTTAAGTGGGAATCATGTAAGGGTAGTGTGTGAGAGAGTGTGAAGAATTGCTCAAGTGTGTGCAAAAAAGCAGGGACTCGCGGCTGGATCTCGCGGATGGCTCGTGGCTGTAAGTCACCAGATTGATGCACATGTGCCAAGCATGCCAGAAGCTGAAGCGTCACGCCAGCTATTCACTACAGGACAAAAGTTCCAGGCTGGCCAGACTGTTTGCTCGCGGCTTGAACTCGCGACTCAACCTAGTCGTGAGGTCAAGTTGCCAGAACACCCTGTTTGGCAAAATATGACTTTTCACATTCCTTCTCACCCTACTATATATATACCCTTATACCCATGATTTAGAGAGAGCTTCTAGAGAGAGAATTTTGAGAGAGAAACCCTAGAGAAAACAAGATTGACTCATCCACAATCTTTACCTAAGAAACTCTTCAAATTCTTCTACTCTCTTCCTCTCCATTATCAAATCCTTGAGAGACTCATTATCAAAACTTTTTCTCACTATATCCATTTCTGTGAAAGGGCTATTTGGTGCTTTGGGAAGCAATTAGAAATGAATCAATTTCACATTGGTTGATGCTATGGTCAAGTAGTGAAATCTGGGAAGTTAGAAAAGAAATAGGTTCGGCGCAACTTCTTTGGAGCAAGAAGCTTGGAGGGCTTAGGTACATTAGGTAGATTAGGCTTGGAGGGTCTATTGTTGTTCATGTATTCCAACTACATTTTCTAGTGGATTACTTACCGTTTGGAAGACAGCGGAGAGGTTTTACGCCGAGGGCTTCGGTTTCCTCTTCGATAACACATTGTTGTGTTGTCCTTGTATTTGCATCTCTCTTCCCTTATCTTTGCCTTTTATTTTCTGCTGTGGATGTGATTTTAAATTGGCTTAGATTGTTTATTAATTCTGTTTATAGCTTGTGTTCATTTTCTGCACATTTTGTGTTTGTCATAAAGCTTGAATTGGTAATTTTAATTTGGAGTTCTAAGTTCATAGTGTATTTTACACTATTTGAACTTTCAAATTATACGAGAAAAGCTTATCACAAGACATTCCTGATGTGTGTGTTTGAAGCTTCTCAGTGACACAGTGAAAGAAACAGCAGTTCTAAATTATGATGTCTGAAGTTTAATTGCTTAGTACATGTTACATATGCTATACACAGAAACCTATTGCATGTGAACCTTGTTTATTAAAACAAAACTTACATAATAATCACTTGAAACACCATACTTCTATTAATCTTCACCAATGAAATTGGGTTCATCAGGCTTCTGTGGCAGTAGTAGCAACCTTTTTGGTGCTTTGCCTTCACCATTGTGTTCAACCTTTGAGGTCCCTGCTTCATCTGTCACACCATCTTGCAATCTGTCTTCTGCTTCATGCAAAGACTTACAAAGCTTTCTCTCTTGGTACCTGCGCCAAACTGCTTGGATGCGACGAGCTGCCCACGTTTTCCATTGTAAGGAGTAGAACCTGAAAGTCATCATTGCACAATTACACTTGGGGATCATGCCACTTGGAAAAATAAAGGTAATCAGAGTTCTAATGTAATTTTTCTTCAAAGTCACTATGAATATTCAATTCTAATAATGAAAGAGTATCACAAACCAAGGAAAAGAAATCATATTCTTTTTAAAATTTTTTGTTTAGAAATCCAATGCAACGGGCATTGTAGATTTTGATGGGATAACTGTGGTATTTCGATTTAAAATTAAATGAAGAATTGATGGCCGCATCTTTTTGTACAATTTCTGAACAATTATTATTTTTTTTTTTTTGGTATAGCCTCACTTTGTTTGGAGAATGTTGACAATAATCATCCAAAATGTTGATAAGTTTAGCTTAAAGACTTGCCTGAAAATATGCTGGAACTGCTTGCTATGAAGACGCCGAAACTGAGAGGCCACAAACTTCAAATCAGCAGCCCTTAGCGCAAAGGCTTCAACCTCTGTCTGAGCTATTACTGTTCTTGTTGAAATGGGAAGACTGGTAGAGGAGCGGGGATTCAAGGCCCATGCAAAAAGTTCTTCTCCACAGAAGTCACCGGCCTTCAAATCACCAGCGTTACCTTTTTCTCCAGCATTAGTAGTGATAGTGGTCTGGTTTCCTCGCATGATAAAGAGCATCTCATCCACTGGCTCCCCCTCAAGGATAATGCAGCTCTTCTCTGTATGAAGAACTGGTTTGAGACGATCACAAAGTGCATCAAACAATTGACTATCCATTTTTTCAAACATTGGCACCTAAAGATAAAATTGATTTGATGAACACAATAGCTAGAAGTTGGACAAAAAGATGTATGGAAAAAAAAAATATATAATAATAATAATAATAATAATAATAATAATAATAATAATAAAGAAGAAATCAAAAGAAAAATTCTCACGCTCTTGAGAAGACTTAAGCAAAGATGGCGTGTTATGTCCCTTCGGAGGTCTTTAGGAAGGCTTTGAAGTAGATTCTCTTCCTCAACACCTCTGGTTAGTTGCCATATATACTGTTGGTATCGTCTAACTCGTGCCCTTAATTCCTCAGGGAGCATACGGTGTGATATCCACCGTTCTGCATCAGTCCTTTTCACTCTCATTTCTTCTACTCTCATTGTTGTGGATTGCAGATATCTCTGTAACATTCATAATATAGCACTTTTGTTAATCGAATCTTATGACTATCTGTGGAAAGGTTTCTACTCATAAGAGGGGATAGAGTTAGTGAGAACAGACCAACATCAAATTTCAATTGAAGCTAAAATAGAACAGTAGATCTTTAAAAATAAATACACCACAGAGAAATTAATACAATAATGTTTGCATGTTTATTGGATAAATTAGCATATTATGCACTTTCTGGATATCACAGGTATATGGCTTTCAATCAAAGGAAGGAGAAGGAGATGGCAATGTCTAGGATGACTTACACAGCTCTACAACGACAAATCAGAGTATAAACAATTAATACTGAATGTTGCGAGGCCGCACCAGAGGAGGCCTAGCATATCAGGCAAAGAGTAGATATGGGAGACCAGTTTTTGAAGTATGCCATTCATTACAGGTCTACAACACAGTCCATGGCACAATAGCGGCAGTCCGGGAAGACCTATACATGGGAAAGGAGGAGGGATTTCAAAAGGAAATGGTTCTAACAGAGACCATGGAGGATCAAGGCATAATTACCCGGGTTGCCAAAGCCCCCTGAATTTGCTCTTTCATAATGGAAGACCTGAAACCACCAGAGAACAGAAAGACTCGTTTTTGAATGTCTGGTAGTTGTGTGTAGGACTTTAGGTTCGGTTGTAAACTGAGTTAAACAAAAACTAAACACTTATGTGAACTTCTTTATTGTTATTGTTATTATTTTTATTTTTTATGCTGGCATGTAACTAAAATTTCTATGTTGTATAAAAAAGGAAAAAACAAAAAACAAGAAAACCAAAACAAAAAGTCAGACTGACTCAAACAAAATCTATTTACATAATAATCTCATATTGCTAAAACATTAGGTTAGAAAGAGAACTGATAAGAATCAGAGAGTCACCTGCATATTGCCAATAAGTAACGAGAATAAAACCAACCCAAAGGTGGATATTGTGACAGCAAATACTATCTCCCCAATATAAGTGCTTGTTTGAAGATTTTGGCCAGCAGAGCTGAGAAAAAACAAAATGATTCAATATAGAAATGCCTTTAGCTCCTAAACTGTAACTCACAATGTGTTAGATCTTGTTATAAGTTGAAAAGCCTTGATTTATATATAGGAACTTAGGTAACCAAAATTTAATAGGAAAACATTCACTCTTGGAAATTAAAACCTATGCAGATCACATTTGAAATAATATTTGAGGTGATGCAATTGAGTTAAGGGAGTAGACACCTTTTCATGAAAAAAAGAAAAAAATAAATTTAAGAGACTAAATATTGACAAGAGTCTTGTAGTTCAATTGGTATTGTTGTGGTCTCTTTTATCAAAATGAACATATAGAGATAGGCTGGGAAGCTGCCTACCATTAGGGTTCAAATCTTTTATCCTCTCTTGTTATAACAATTAAATTTTATATATACTAGTTGCGGACCCGCACATTGCGCGTGGTTATTTTTTTTATGATCGTGTTATTATTTGAAATATTTTTGAATGTATTAGTACTTAAGTTGCATTATATATGTACTAGCCTCTGAGCATGCGCTCACGTGCGTGCTCAGAGGCTCTTCTATTTTTTGAGTAAGAGTTAATTTAGAGCATTTATTATAATTTGAGATTACTACATTCTCCAATCACAAAAAAAAAAACCTAGGGATGTGATGAGTGTCATGTGTGGAGAAATAATTTTCCAATCACACCCCTAGATTTTTTTTGTGATGAAAAATTATTGTAATTGGAAAATTATTTCTCCACACATGATACTCATGACACCCCTAGGTTTTTTTTTTTTTTTTTGTGATTGGAAAATTAACAAAAACGGTTACCAAACATAACCTTACTATTCCTTAGATGATCTAATTCATTTTCTCACTCAGATTTTTCTTTTATTTTATTTTTGAGGAATCTCTCTCTTATTTATGTATGCATATATTGCATAAATATATAGGAAAAGAAAAGAGGAAAGTGAACTTATAGTTGTATGTGTTTTTGGGTTGATTGGTGAGGAAGTATGGGAAATAGGGTATTCAATATTTAGTTTGTTTCTGTACTTAGGTGAGCCAAAACTTTGCGCTCAGTTAGTATTGAAATGAATTAGAGAAAAGCAATGGAAAAATATTGACATAAGCATTGATATAAGCATAATTTCATCTCACCCTTAAGAATTTTTGTGATTGAAAAATATAGCAACCCCAAATTATTATTAATGAAAACTATTAACTTAAAAAAGAAAAAGAAAAATAAAAGAGCCTCTCACACGCATGTTCAGAGGCTATAAATAATTTTTTCATCACACCTCTAGGTTTTTTTTTTTTTTTTTTTTTTTTTTTTTTTTTTTTTTGTAATTGGAAAATATATTAATCCTAAATTATAATTTATGTAAATTATTAACTTTTACAAAAAAAAAAAAAAAAAAAAAAAAAAAAAAAAAAGAAGAAGAAGAAGGAAGAGCCTCTGAGCACGTGCGTGAGCGCGTGCTCAAAGGCTAGTACAAATCATGTGTTTTGGACCTTTTGGTTTGTCCAGGTGTAGAGACCAAGAATATTAAAAAAAAAATTAAAATTGATGCATTCTCTCTCTTCCACCACATGAGTGAAGGAAGTACTTCCGAAACAAAAATTGTCTTAGAAGAGAAGGATCTCAACCTCACCATCCGACTTTCTCCAACAACTCATATGTTCCTTCGCAATCCTACTGGACTTCCTCAACTCATGGTGTTTATTCAAGGGACCTTTATTTCACCCATCGTAAACAACACTTTATGCACACTTCTATTTATGTCTCTGCAAATCCAAAAAGAGATGATAATAAAAGACCTTTTTTATTATTTTATAAGAAAAATAAAAACAAGGCAAAGAACAAATTATAACTTTAAACGTGACAAAGTCACATAACCTATAACGCAATAAAGTGGAAAAAGTTAATAAAAGGCATTGAAAAAAAATCAATTACAAGAGTAGATGAGGATTGTGGATGAGTGTCTCATGCCTAGGATGAGGAGGGAAAATAATCAAAATATTAGTCAATGGATAAGGAAGAGAAATTGAATAGGTGAGGTGGTAATAGTTTGCAAGTTTTGTAGTTTCTTGAAAGTAATGGTAGTGGGTAGTTTCTGAAGTTGCAAAAGACGTGAAGAGTGGAGTTATTCAAAGTAGTTTTTGGGTATGAAATACTATTTTGTATGGCTGGTTTTTTTTTTTAATTTTTTTTTTTTATTTTATCAATACAGTATATGTGTTTTCATAAAGAGACGTGTGTTTTATCAAAAAAAAAAAAAAATTCTGTGTTTGTTTTAATTTTAATTTTTTTATCTATAGATAAAGCAATTTGAAAATCTTTAGGAGAGTAATCCTATTTTGTAGGCAACTTTTTAGTGGGAGTTAATGATATGTCCACTTATATATAATAAAAAAACGTGTATATATTTATTTAGTTTAATTTTTTTTAATAACTATTTAGTTTTTTTTTTTTATAACTATTTAGTTTTTTTTTTTTTTTTGATATTTAGATTTGTTTTTGGATAAATGTGGGGTGTTTAACTTATTTTTTTATTAAAAAAATAATAATAAACGTATAGTTACTTTGAAGGAGTGTGTTAGTGGAAGGGTGTTTCTATTTTGTAGGCAATGTTTTAGTGCAAGTTAGACATGTATTTTTACCAGACTATCCTTTAGTTTTGTTTCTACCTAAAGCTAGGGATGTAGGGGTATTTTGGAACAAAAAAAATCCAGTCCAAACAGGTGCAGCCCCTTAAATAGTAGTATAGAAAAAAAAAATTCTGTGTTTGTTTTAATATAATTTTTTTATCTATAGATAAAGCAATTTGAAAATCTTTAAGAGAGTAATCCTATTTTTTAGGCAACTTTTTAGTGGGAGTTAATGATATGTCCACTTATATATAATAAAAAAACGTGTATATATTTATTTAGTTTAATTTTTTTTAATAACTATTTAGTTTTTTTTTTTTTTTTTGATATTTAGATTTGTTTTTGGATAAATGTGGGGTGTTTAACTTATGTTTCTATTAAAAAAAAAAAAAAACAATAAACGTATAGTTACTTTGAAGGAGTGGGTTAGTGGAAGGGTGTTTCTATTTTGTAGGCAATGTTTTAGTGCAAGTTAGACATGTATTTTTACCAGACTATCCTTTAGTTTTGTTTCTACCTAAACCTAGGGATGTAGGGGTATTTTGGAACAAAAAAAATCCAATCCAAACGGGTGCAGCCCCTTAAATAGTAGTATAGATAAACAATATATTGTAGGATTCATGATGATAGAAGGTATTGTCTTGGAATTAGATATGGAAAGGATAGAACTATAGTTGACCTTGTAGTCAGTCAAGAGTTGATCATCTGTCTTCCCAAGTTAGCAAATTTTAATTAACTTAAAATTAGATAGAAAGAATTTTATAAATTCGAAGTTAGCGTCATGCTAGATGAAAACTTTAGAGGACTGCAATTAAGTTGTTTCAAGTGTTTTTTATTAAATTTTAATAATAATAAAAAGATCTATTCCTTTTAAGATAGAGATTAGTATTATAAATAAGATGAGGAAATTTTATTGTATTATGCTTTTTAGAAACATAATTTCTACCAAACTCGGTTGGCTAATTTGTACATTTCCAAGTCAATTGAGCACATTTTGCATGTTACATGTAATTCTTCATTTCCATATGGGTAAGGGTATTCACGATCCCAATGACCCACTCCATTTTTCTTGCATGCTTGGTTTTTTGGGATGCAAAATGAGTTTGTTCCAAAAACTATATGTCGAAGGATTTGTTGATAGTTTTGCAGCAATTGTTTTCCATTTGGTTGGTTTAGAATTGATAATAGTAATTGTATTCCTTCATCATTTGATTCGCATAACAACGCAATTGCGAGTCCATACTTTGCATTTTTGTCTTCTTCTATGTTTGGTTGAAGAAGGATTTGTTTTCCCACTTTAGTTTGATCTTGTACAAAATATTTGTGAGCTCTGACCCAAAATAGTGCTTGTTTGTTTCCAGCGCTAAAGCATTGATTAATGAGTTTTTCTTCATCGTTTCGAAGGAAAAAAAACATATTTTTGTTTCACCTTTTTTTTTTTTTTTAATTCTATCTTTTTTGTTTCACGTATTTTTCATCTCTCTTTGTTATTTAAATTCTATCCTTTTTTATATATAGGTAATTCTATCCTATTGATTTTAGGCTTTGTTGATAACATTTTAGATAGACACAAATGTAGTTGTAGTTGTAAATCAAATACTACTTTCTTTTTTTACTTGATTATTAGGAAAAAGATGACATAAAATGCATATTTATCCCAAAAAAAAAAAAAAAAGGAACTTAAAAAAATTAACAAAAATGATAAACACCAAATTAATATTGTATAGGAGAAATTATACACAACGTGTTAATATTCTTTTGTTTGTTTTTGTGTAATTCTATCTTATTTGCTTTATTTTTGTATTTTTTATTTATTGAAATTCTTTCTTTTTTTCTAGGTAATTCTATCCTATTCATTTTAGGCTTTGCTGATAATATTTTAGATAGTCCAACCAACTAAATTTAATATCTTTTTAAAATTTTAGAAAATACTTATTGTAGGTTGCACGTTTTGTTAAAACACTTACTGTTATTTTATCCAAATAAATTAATTAGAACAAATATATTGTAAAAAATAAGGATTAGATGGATTAGATGAAGAATTTGGATTGTAATCAAATTAAGATTCTTATCAACTTAGAAATTATAGGAGAAGAAAAATTGTATATATTTTTCTTAAAATCTAAAAATCTAAAAAAAAAAAATCTGTAATTTAGTGAAGCTACTTGGCGCAACCACGGCTTCTAAACCTAACTTTTATTATATAGTATACGATATATTATATGATATGATATGAACCAACTTGGGTCCATTGGAATTTGGACACACACATCAAATAATTGTGAAGTTTCGATCAACATTTTATTATGATATGATATGATATGAACCGACTTGGGTCCATTGGAATTTGGACACACATCAAATAAATGTGAAGTTTCGATCAATATTTCATTGGGTCTAATGCACAGGTGCATTGAACCCAACCTTTGCCAAAAAAACTTAATTATGATGATAATAATAAACCACCATTTATCCCAAAAAAAAAAAAAATTAAATAATAGCTAATGTTTATATTCTTGGAAAAACACAATTTCGACTGGGTCTATAAGTATCTGCTTGAACTTAATTTTGAGTATATACGCAAACACTGTTGCTCTTGCTCTACGGTTCTATCTCTTTCTAAGTGATTAGTCATGGATGTTGTGCGATGCTCTTCCTCTCTTCTTCAACGTCTATCAATAGATGATCTTCCCTGTCTGTCAATAGATGATCTTCCCAAATGTTTGTTGATTGAAATCCTGACCCGGCTGCCTCTGAAATCTATATTTCAATGCAAGTGTGTCTCACGCTGATGGTGCTCTCTAATCTCTGCTCCTTCTTCCGCTTACATTGTTCACAGGCTCCGCTCTTCTTCAATATTGCAAAGACCCTCTACCTTGCTCATCAGCCACTACATCGATGGTGTGAGGCTGCCAAGGATGCTTAAATAATATAAACACAAACACAAACAAACGAAAAAAAAAAAAAAAGCGTCTCATATTAATATAAATAGAGCATAAAAGTTTTGCACCCAAAAAAAAAAAAGAATTGAAACAGAGAATAAAAGTTTTGTACCCAAAAAAAGAATTGAGATGTAGAGATACCTCAACCAAAGCAGGGAGGTTCTGTCAGCATTTATAAACCGTCTGGAAAGGAATAAAGGGAGGAATGAAATCAGATAGGTAGCCGTTACTGAGAAACGGTAGAGCAAGAAGGTGGGTAGCTTTCAAACTCTCTGTTTTCTCAAGCAATACCTGAAGGCTTCAACGTTTTTGTTTCTTTTTTTCCCCCTTTAAACTTCCCTCTACGTTACATATTTCAAAACCCTGAACACAATATTTCAAAACCCTGAACGCTTCTTTTATTTTATTTTATTTTTTTTCCTTTCTTCCAAACCAGCTTGAACATACGTCTGTTTTTTTTTTTTTTTTTTTTTTGCTCTACGTTACGTATTTAAAACCTTGAACGCAATATTATACTCCCTTTAAGCTTCCCTGTTTTTCCTTTTTCCTTTTTTTTTTCAAACTGGCTCCTCCCTTTAAGACTCCTTTTTTTTTTTTCCCCTCCCTTGTTGTTCTCTACGTTACATATTTAAAACCCTGAATGCAATATTATACTCCCTTTAAGCTTCCCTTTGTTTCCTTTTTCCTTTTTTTTTTTCAAATTGGCTCCTCCCTTTAAGACTCCCTTTTTTTTCCCCTCCCTTGTTGTTCCCTTTAATCTCCCCTCTACGTTACATATTTAAAACTCCTTTTTTCCTTTTTCCTTTTTTTTTCCGAACCGGCTCCTCCCTTTAAGCCTTTTTTTTTTTTCCCCCGTTTTTTTCCCCTTTTTGCTCCCTTTAATCTGCCCTCTACGTTACATTCCCCTTTTTTCGTTTTTCCTTTTTTTTTTTCAAACCAGCTCCTCCCTTTAAGCCTCCTTTTTTTTTTCTCCCTTGTTGCTCACTTTTATCTCCCCTCTACGTTACATATTTAAAACCCCTTTTTTCCTTTTTCCTTTTTTTTTTCCAAACCGGCTCCTCCCTTTAAGCCTCTTTTTTTTTTTTTCCTTTCCCCCCCCCCCCTTTTTGCTCCCTTTAATCTTCCCTCTACGTTACATATTTAAAACACTGAACGCAATATTATCCTCCCTTTAAGCTTCCCTTTTTTTCTTTTTCTTTTTTTCAAACGGGCTTGAATGTTTGATATCTTTAAAACCCTGAACGCAATATTATCCTCCCTTTAAGCCTCCTTTTTTTTTTTCTTTTTTTTTTTCCTTTAAGCTAAACTGAAAAGGTTTTGGATTGGGCTTGATAGTGGAACTAAATAAATAAAAGGTGGGCTGGATTAATTATATAAATTTATTATAGGGTGATAATGGAAGAAAATAAATAAGTAGTAGGCTTGGATTTATAGGGAGGTGGGCTGAATTAATTATATAAATTTATTATAGGGTGATAGTGGGAGTAAATAGAGAAGTAGTGGGCTGGGATTTATAGGGTTGTAAATTATAAAAACCATTTAAAAATTGAAGGGAAAATAATTTTATTTACAAAGAGAATGACGTGGCAGCTAATGTGGCGCAACGTGAGAGTAGCAGAATTAAACGCTACGCTTCAGCTTTTAGTAATACTAGTGTTTAACCCGCGCAATGCGCAGGAAAAAATCTACAATACAATACAAACATACAAAGGAATATGATGTACTTTCATATTAGTCAAGCACTTTTTGGTTGATAACAAAGGAATTAAGTCATTTTTATTAGAATTATTTTTTTGCACAATTTTGAATGGTTTACTTGCATAGATTTATGTTGTTTGAACTTTGAATATAAATATGCATGACAAACCAAAGGAGTTTGGAGAGAAATCTTTCAAAGTCTTCATATATCTTTTTATTAGATTGGAATTTTGAAAATCTAACTCTTAAATTGCATGTTATTTATGTTCTTAATATACATGTCTAATTTCTTTCAAATTAGATGTTATTTACTATTTAATCAATAAACTTATTTTTTATACATAATTTTAGGGGGAAAATAAAACCTCCCTTGAAATGTAAAAATTTGATTAATAACATAACTATTGATCTTTAATTTTCTTGAAATTTTATGGAGAATATAATAAGAACATGCAATCCAATAATTAAATTTTCAAAATTCACATCTAATAAAATTAATATAAGAAGAGTTTAAAGAGTTTCTTTCTGACCAAAAAATATATATAAATATAAAGGGAGGAAACATTCATTAAAATAAATAACATTAGTTCCAAAAATTGTAATAACAATCACAGCAGCGCAGTGAAGTGTGGTGGGCCCATAACCCATAGGTGTCAGGATCAAAACTTGGCTTTGATAAAGAGGTAGCTTCCCAATGTTTTTTTTTTTTTTTTTTAATACTATAAAAGAGAAAAAGGAATAAGATGATGATTTTAAAATAAATAAATAAATAATCATTTTTGACAATTTGGTATAGAATTAAACCAAGAATTTTAAATTACCATTTTCAATTGGAAGTATAAAAGAGAAAGGAATAAGATAGTGATATTATAGAAGGAATAATTGGTTTGGTACCTACTTTCCTGGGGCAGCCATTCAATTAAAAATGCGGCTTTCCCCACAATCCTCTATCCTCTATAGTCTGAGGTATTACGAAGTACTAAGTCCATCTTAAGTATCATTGCACAATTTCTACAACTTGAGAGCTATTATTTTATCAAAAAAGAGTTGAGAGCTATTACATAAGATTTAACTAAGGTTCCTATAAGGACAGAAAAAGAACAAAAGAACCACATTGTGCTCTTGAAATTTTGTAGCATTCCTCAAAGGACCTCTCCTAAAAATTGAGGTACTCGCTGCAGAAACTCGAAGGCAAAACTGAGAGCTGCAATCGCCCTATCCATTCCTCCTCTGGCTTCAAAGTGATAGGTTTCTCAATTGCTGCTCCATCAACACAAAGCATCTGTTTGTACTCCTCATCACCGAAATCTACCATTGATTTTGATTTCTTATCCCATGGATTCCAGACCACTGTAATAAGGAAAAGAACACAGTAAGACCAAACAACATCATAATGAGGACCATTTATATGTTGGTGAACCAATGGATATAAACCCATAATTATGATTTATGAATACATCAAGGACTGCAATCACATTAGGAGAACTAAGATAAACTCGATCCATCTGCAAGGAAAATATAGGAAAACAATCTCTAGTAGAAAACACATTAGGGCAAGAGATATACTGTTTTCTACCACATTAGGGTAAGAGATATACTGCAATCACATTAGGGTATATCTCTAACACTTACTAATCTCTAGCAACCATCTCTGGTAGAGAACAGTATCTCTCTTACCCTTTTCTCTCTAACAGTTGCATTACACATTCTCTTTCTATTTCTTTACTTCAAATTCAGGTCCCCAAAAAGAAAGTTATTGGAACTGTACTATCTTACATAGGCCTAAAGCAAATTTGAGAGAAGTCAGGATGGATAGATATTCTTTAAATCTCCAAAGCTTCTATCTTCCAAGTTGAAAACATGAGTTTCATTTTGATCATTGAAGAAAATGCAATTCCTTTTATACGCAGTAAACTCTTCAGCCAAAATCAATAAACAACAATCATTACCCAAAACTAAAGCTCGATCACCCAAGCTTTTTTCCAACTCCCATCGACCCCATTCTTCATCCAACTTATACACTTTGAAATCAGCCACTTTGGGACCATCACAGTCTCTAACATACCAGTTGGTATGTTCTACCCTCCTCCTTTCTTTATTAAAGTATCTATCAACAACATAGAGAGCTCCACATGACTCCACCAAGTGCTTCTGGCTACCCAAGCCACATAGTGGAGGCAAAAATGGAACCAACTTCAATGACGAATTATCGATCCACGAAACGTTTCCCAATGAATCAATCACATAGAATTGGCCCTTATATACAATAACATCATCATACTCAAAACCGTTATCATCTGCAACGACTAAACTCCTAGCTCTAGATTTTGCAAAGCCTAATCTTCCAGCAACAAAAATAACAAAATAGCAGAGTCGTTTACATTAGTCTAAGGTGAATTGGGAAACATAACTACATTATTGGCAGACCTACATTCAATCTGAGTTTATGATTTGTAACATTAAAAAATCTTATCAGATTAATATGGAATTGAAAAGAGTAGAAGTCAAATGGATAAGAATGATAGTTAGGCTGTCCTAACCTGTCAGCTTTATCCAACAATGTTTCTTGAGAACACCTGGTGAATGTTATCAATCTGTCTAAACAGAGGTAATTCAAAAAAAAAATGCATAATGGATAGAATCTTGACAGAAAATTGCAGCAAATCTGAATTTTAACGAAATGACAGGATAAGAAGGTTTGTTAAAATTAACAAACTTTCAGATTTTAAACAGTTTAAAACAAAAGCATATGTATATCGGAGATTTAATATGATAATTCTTAAAGGAAATGTAGTGGTGAGAAGTTTCAGGGAAAAAACCTATTTGAAGTAAAAAAAAGAGTATGCCGATCTTTAATTAATAATGTTGCAGAGAAGAGATGAGGCAAAGTAGCAAATAATAATGGCAGTCGTAGTAAGTTAACAGTACACCAAATAAATCTTAAATTACTCCACAATCTACACCATTGATTATACTATAAGATGTCACACCTACCACACTTTTACATATTTTTGGCTTCAATCTTCCTAGAACCAAATCCTTCTTACATAACCACCATCAACAAAGTCTTGCTTAACATCAAATTATTATAGCAGCCAACAACCTAGTACTAAAAATATTAAATAAATCTGCATAGCCTCTAAATAGAAACCAAATTGAACCAATTTCCATATTATAGTTTTGCAAAAAAAAACGTGTTTGCACAACTTCTAAGCAAATGTCAACAATTTTTCTAAGTATTTTTTTGTTAACTTTGTAATAACTATAAAAAACCTTGCAGACTTCAATCACCATTCACACATTATAGATATTGCAGCTTATACACATTATCATGTGATATTCAACATTAGGAAATAGATGTGGCTGCCAAAAATTCAATTGGAAAGACTTCTATGACATAATGATGCAGCAACCAATATATAAATATACTGTATAACAACATTTAAGAAGAACAATTTTTTTTTTTTTTTAATGTACATTTGAACTATCTGAATTCTAAATTAGACTACGACCTAAATTTAGTAAAATGGTCTTCATATAAATACAACTTTATACAAAAAATGTTAGTTGAATTCTAATTCAAACCACCTAAATGCAATGCAAATCAATTTAAAAAGTCAAATGCAATCAACTGTAAGTGCAAATCAATTTAAAAGTTTGTAATTGAATGTCACTGAAATGCAATAGAAAAATAAAAGCACTCAATGGAATCAACCCACCTTTTGTAGAGACAACCAACCATTTAGTCAAACTTGGAAAGGATGCTTCAACTCACCCAAATAAATAAGTGGAGCATGATCTAATATACCTAGATTAACTTCACAAAAAATACAAACACAATCAGAACTGATTAAGATCAAATACTCTTTGCCCTGAAGTTGACTAAAACTAATGTAAGAGTATAATTATCAAATTATCAAAAAAAGAAAACAAATGCAAAAGTAAGACAAACATTTTGTCAAACACATGTTGTATACCAGCTGTGTTCTACAATTAAAATGACTCACTGTAAGCCAAAGTAAACTTACAAAATTGGGAATCCATAAGAAGAGTATGATTTGAGATACCTTGAAAGCCCTCAAGTCAATGATGAATTCATAGGCAACTGTTCCATTGGCTCCTCGAAAAAGAATGGGGTAGTGGCTCTGTAATGTTCACATCATTATATTATATTAAGAAAACAATGAACTTCTATTTCATGATGCAGAAAGCCAAATGAAATTATTTTTCAAGATCAACACATATATGCAAACATAAAACCAAAAGATGAAAAGGATGAGTTAAGAACCTCAAAACGTTTTGCCATGTAGTTTGCATTCAAGGTTGCTATCTTTGAGGCTTCAGTGAGTCCTTTAGAACCCATCATGGCTATGTATGTATATGAAATTGGCAAAATAAGTGTAGAACCCCAAGAAGCAACAGAGATGGTACCAAGAGGTTGAGCCCTTTTTGGTGCTGGAATACCAACTGCTGGTACCTGCATAGGCAAGAAAAAATATTATAGCAACAGATTGATGAATGTATCTTATAGAATTGCAATCCAAAAGTTGGGAACACATTTTCTAAGATTATAAATGAAAATCTTAAAGTCAGATGCACCAAAATACCGGGATGAATAATTATTTTTTCATGTTCAATATACTCAACATATTTGATAGTTGTTTAAGGGTTTGCATATAGTAGTATTATTCTTCACTCAAAAAGTTAAAATTTTCAAAACAGATTTAAGATTTATTCTAGCATATTTTGACATCATGTGTGATGTGACAGGTTTCTCTTACCACAGGACATGATAGTAGAAATGGTGCCAAATGTTCTAAATGAGAATGAAAGGACAATTTAACAACATGAATCCACCCAAAAAAATACAGAAAAATGCAAAAGTGAGTGAGTCAAACATTCTAAATGGGAATGAAAGAACAGTTTAACAACATGAATCCAACCAAAAAAAAAACACAGAACTGTTAGAGGAAGTTTCAACTTTCAATTCTATGTAAATATTCTCATGAAAATAATCTAATCTCACATCAATGTTATAAAAAATCAAGCCACATACACATTGTTCTAATCATGTAGAAATTGATGTTCTCCTCCATGTGCTTGATCAAACAAAAGTATTTAAATGATGATGAAATTGAAGAAAACCGCAGGTGGCCTGGATTGTTGCTATAGCTTCCACTATTCTTTCAATCGCTCAGCCAACTCAGTTATGAATATGTCATTTTTTTTTTAAAAAAAGATAGGGAAAATTGAAAAGGTTCAAGAATCAATTCACACCAACGTAGCAAAAATAACATAACATTGTGTCTCTAATTTATTTATTTTTTGATAAGTAACATTGTGTCCCCAATTTATTATAGGCAACTGAACACCATCGGTCAGGGGGGAAAATCCTAAAAATAAATTAAAAAATATTAGAGACAAAGCCTAGGTAGAATTTGATCTTCTACGTTGTTTTCCTGAAGGAAAAAAAGATATATATAGAGAGGAAAACATATTAGGAATTGAAATCTACAATTGCAGTAAACCCTAATTAGGAACCCCCAAATCCCAAAATTAATAACAACTAAATAAGCTATCGGGTTACGGTACGAATGAACTCTGTTCTCTTTCCCCTTTCCTTTTGATTGCAATTTACTGATTTAAGCGGTTTATTTTCTTTTATATTGAAGGCTATCAAAAGGTGTTTTAACCAAGTGAAAGAGATCAAAAGGTGTTTTCCAAATCAAAACCCAAAAAAAAAAAAAAAAAAAAACTATGAACGCAGATATTAGAGAACAGGGAAAGGCTTAGTGATGGAAAACAAAACGGAATCAAAACCAAAATCAAATCTAAACCTATCCAACAAAAAAACTCAATAAAAAGTAATATTTCATACCCAAATCTAGGAAAATGGAGAAAAACGTACCGGAACCGGTTCCGACGATCTGATGGTGGCAGATATATAGCGTAACGGTGTTGATGCCCATAGTTTTTTCTTTTTGCTTGCAGCGATGCTCTAAGCCTGGCGAGGGAACAAAGCACTCTCTCTATAAATCGGGCTTTCAAATGTTGTAATGATCGGGATTTTGGTTGGATTATACCGTAAACGTTGCAGAATCGATGCAGAGTTCTTCGCTTTTCTCTGTTTCTTTCTCCGTGTCACAGGCTTCATCCTCTATTTCATTGCTTCTCTGCTTCTTTCCCCGTTTCCTCTTCGCCTCTCTCTCTCTTTCATCGCCTCTCTATTTCTATATTGGTGCACATCTAATTTTAACCAGTTAATTTTTTTATATTTATAATGAGAGGCTTTTAAACGGTGCATAGCATTGCCAAATAATATAATGTATCGCTTTTTAAACTTAAACGTGTCTGACTTATCCTATTTGTCAGCACCTCCTTAATTGTAGGAATCAACTTTCTCTCAGCTTCTGCTATTATATATACTAGTCGCTAACCCATGCGATGCACGGAAAAATTATTAAAAAAAAAAAAATGATCATCAAGCACTGTCATTTCCACCTTCATGTATGTATACTGAATTGATATTAGCTACATTGAAAACTACAAATAAAATATAAAATAAAATACTAATTGTACAAATAAAAACCCATAACCTTTTTCTTTTCTTTCTAAACTAAAAATAGTACCAACCCAAAATAAGGGAATCATTGATTCCATAACATCCAAATTGTGAGCAGCACAGAAACGTTGAATCAAAGAACACTAAGAAAAGTGTCAACTGGACTTTGCATTAAAATCACAATTACTTGTAGTTACTTGAATAAACAATTACTTTGAATCATTATCCGAAAGAGGAGAGACATAAAAACTTGATAAGTCTCAAAGATGAAGTTCTTCGGATATATTTCAACATCAATGTCCTAGTTTAGCCCTATGTATAGCAAGCATGAGCAAAGTATCCACGACCTTCCTCCTTCGGAATTCACAAAGCTACTCCAAAGATAAATTGTTAAACAAAGGTATACCACCCTACACACATATTTACTTTCTTTAAAAAAAATAAAAATAAAAATAAAATAAAGAGGAGAAGAAGCATAAAACAACAAAACGAAATAAAATCTAACTTATATAATTGAATAGTTAAGTCAATAAATTTGTTTGAATCATTAAAATTCACCTTCATATTTACCCTAGAAGACCACATGCGAAGGATCTGACAATATCAAAGATAATTATTCACCAAAAAGAACAATAACTCAAGGAACTATAGATTGGAGAGGGGAAAAAGTAGGAGACTATTATGCTGCAATGAATATGAACAAAAATCATGTACTAAAAACATGCAATTATATAGAACATAACCTCCAACACATGCTTAAATATTGCAAGAGGCACATAACCCCATTTTTGTATCCTATCATCTCATGAGAAAACGATTAACAAATGTAAATGTAACCAAGCCTAAACCAACAAATTCTAGCCCAATATTAATGATAGGCTATGAACTAAAAAACGCAAGATGAAGACAGGGTGTTTTACATTTTCAAACAGGAGAACATGTATGCACAAAATTCAATGATGCTATTAGTTAAGAATTATGTCAATTGAAATTAAAAATGAAAAAAGAAAACAATCAGCCAAAGTAAAAGCCTAGATTCCCAAAAGGTGCTCATCAAAATTGTAGAAACCATTGGCAACTTAGGGCCCTACATCATTCAAATTAAAAAACCCAAAATTGTCCCCACATAAAAAGACTAAACACGGTCACAAAATACAAACTCATAAACAATTCCATCTAGAATAAGGAATTTTTTTTTTTCAATTTCAACTGATAAATTAAACAACAAAACTATATTACAGGAAGGAAAAGAATTGAAAAAAAAAAAAACATGCAAAGAGACTACCTAGATGTTCATGGCCTTATCGCTAGACTCAAGTTGGCTTCCTGCACAAAGAAGTTTCTAAAATTTTCACACTATTCCATTACCGTAAATTTGCCAAATTCAACACACTATTCTAACTTCAAAATTTATGTATTAAACCCCCAATGACTTGCTCACAATATATCAAAATTATTTCATTAAACCAAATTATACCTTTTGGTAAAGTACATACATAGCAGTACATTCTTTTGGTGCTAATTAAAAACAACATATAAAATAAAAATTAATAAAAACAAAGGAGAAAAAAAATTTTAAATAGAGCAATTAAATTAAGCTTATTACAAAAAAAAAAAAAAAAAAAAAAAAAATCAATAAAGCAAAAATAATATGTAACCCTATCTTCATCATGTACAACCACAAACATGAAAAAAATAAATATAGCAAGTACATGCAATGAATAGATAGATGACCTCTCTCTATATATATATATATATATATTTTGTCTACAGAGCACCCCACACACAAACACACAATAAAAAAGCATTTATGAGCTGAGTTGAAGAAACCTTAGTGTCATAGGATGCTCGGCTTCTAAGAGTTTATCAGGTCTTAACACTACAACAATTTCACTTTTCACAAGGAGACATAAATATTAGCAATCCTCTGGATTTCAATTGAGAACAATAATGTCATGGTTCTACCATGGGTTAAAGTAGGTGTCACCTAAATCTTGTAATTGAAAACAGAATGAATTACAAGCACTAAAAACAAAAACTAACAATAAACAAAATTGCAGCTAATTGGCTTTAGCAAAACATAACCCAATTCTGTTCCATAAATGAGCTAAGCCTAGATTCAGAACAGACTGATTCCCACTTTGATAATTTATTTTTTATTATTATTTTTAAATCAGAATCATTAGACTTTTGCAATCCTTAGCATCATGGGAGCAAGTGGTATCAATGTGGGTCACCACACCAGAAATTTTTGTTCATTATTTTGACTGCATAAGATACAGTTTGATGCACAAAGAATTTTGCTACTTTCATTAATGCTACAAATTGCTGGTAAGATAAGTTCCACTAATAAAGATTTTGTTTTTATTTTTTTGTTTTTTAATTGATTAAACAGCTTGGGTGACTTAAAATAAAAAAACAAAAAAAACCCTAATTATATAGTTTAGAGCAATCATTAGAGTCGTAGCTGTCAAAATAAAAAATAAAAATGCTACATACATAACTTTTTTTCTAAATTACAAATTGCACTTCTAATTTTGCTTAAAATTCAATTCAATTATCTAACTCCACTTTCATTCAATTCAATCCTATAACTTTCAAGTTTATTCAATTCACGCTTCTTGTTAGTCTCCGTGAAATAAAAATTTTGTTAAAGACCCCTAAACGATACCCTAAATAACATTGTTTTGAGACGCAACCCATCTGATAGTAGTGGATGGGAGTCCTAAATTGAAAATACTTGAAACTTAAGAGGGGTGAGGGCTGAATATACGAAACTAAAGTTAAGGGACTAAATTGAATTTTATAAAAAATTTATAGGGTGTATTTTATAAATTTAGCCTCACTTTGGAGAGAACACATAGTAAAGGAGAGACAACAAACATCACTTTAATTTCGTCGCTTACAACCTGGTACAGCAAGACGCAGAAGCAAGTGTCCATGGACTTATTCTAAACCCCACCAAAAAAAAAAAAAAAATCGACACAGCTTATCCATCCTAATGCTTTTTATGGAAAAAAAAAAAAAAAAAGACAAAAATACCTTGTATGTTTCATTCTTTGGTGTTTCAGAGCCCTCCAATGGTGCCCTTCTCTTTCTCATCTCTCTAACTCTCTCAAACCAATTCTAAATTTCAAACCTTAATCAAAACCAAATCTAGGCCTGCTACGTAAATCAAAACTAAGTAGTCCAAAACAATCAAACCTAAATCATAATAACTGCCAAAATTTGTGTATATATGAAAATACCTTTATCGATGTGGTGCCGGCGGTGTTACGATGGTGGGATGCCGTTGAAGGTGGGTGCTAGCCTGACAACATTCTAGCTTTTGGGGCTTTGCTTGCAAATAACTTGTATGGAAAAATTGTCTCAAAATTGATGTAGGAAATAGAGTGAAGAGAGCAGGGGAGAGAGGGAGAATAATGTACAGAGAGAAGAAAGAAGTGGTTTAACAGAAATGTGGGGAGGGGGAAGGGGAAGGGGAAGGAATCTGAAACCGTGTAGTAAATGTGAAACCTTAGAACAGAAACATGGGGAGGAAAAAAAACATGGAGAAAGAAAACGTGGGGAAGGGGAAGGAAAGGGTTTTGCGTGAAAAAATTTGTAATCGTGTTTTAGAGGAGCAAAACATGGAGAAAGAATGTGGGAAGGGGAAGGGGAAGGGTTTTGCGTGACAAATTTTGTAACCATGTTTCTAAAAGTTTTCACAATGGATCTAAAGTTGAAAAGGCTTTAGGTTTGGGTTTTATGGTGGAATTAAATGCATAAGAAATGGGCTTTTATGGTGGAAATGGGGAGATTATTAGTATTTTAAAATGTATCAAAACTATTTTAAATTTATGGTGGAGATTATTAGTATTTTAAAAGGTGTAAAAACTTTTTTAATTTGTAGGAAAAAAAAAAAAAAAAAAGAGGATGGAAATGACATAACTGCTGATGTGGCTTAACATGAGCGTAGCAACATTAAATGCTATGCTTCAGGTTTTAGTAATATATAGATTTTTTTTTTTCCCTTTAAGCTGAACTGAAAAGGTTTTGGATTGGGCTTAATAGTGGAACTAAATAAATAAAAGGTGGGCTAGATTAATTATATAAATTTATTATAGGGTGATAATGGGAGTAAATAAATAAGTAGTGAGCTGGGATTTATAGGGAGGTGGGCTGGATTAATTATATAAATTTATTATAGGGTGATAGTGGGAGTAAATAAAGAAGTAGTGGGCTAGGATTTATAGGGTTGTAAATTATAAAAACCATTTAAAAATTGAAGGGAAAATAATTTTTTTATAAAGAGAATGACGTGGCAGCTGATGTGGCGCAATGTGGGAGCAGCAGAATTAAAAGCTACGCTTCAGCTTTTAGTAATATATTTATATAGATATTGATTTGGAGGATTCTATATATTTACTTACCCAAGATTACGAAAAGCCCACCAAAAGCAGTAAGACAATTTCACTTTAAAATCTGTTGTATGTAGTACCGGTCCATTCTTGAGAACGTCAGTAAATATTCCAAAGTCAAAGTCCGTTGCTTTTTCAATATCATCAGGTTTGGTATAAGGACAGCTCTCATTTAGACATTTAAAGCTTTTACGGAGGCCTTGACCGCAGTAAAGATCATCTCCACAATCATGACATTGCTCTTCCCAGTATGTACCTTCTCGTTCAATGGCAAACAAGTACCAAAAAGCTCCAACTACCTGCTTAATTTGTCACATTTATTTGTGATCATCATTAAATCTTTGAAATTAATATTGCTAATAATTCAAAATCAACTTACGTGACTGGCTAGCATATAGAGAAAAAGATTATATGCAGCTCCAGCCCATGCTGTCTGAGTCAGTATCCCTGAGGTTCTTGTTACTTCCATGTATAGTAAATAGAGCTGAGAGAGTCTAGGCACATATTGTGAGAAGATTGCAATCTTCAACATTTGCTTCATGATTAATGGAGCTTTGGTTTTTTTAGAGAAAATGATAACACAAACTACCACCTGAAAAGTAAGCAGAACACATCCATTACTGTAAAACTGACATTCCCTTGCACGGTTAATTCTTTTAAATCAAGCAATTTGACACAACTTCAGCATAAGGCATTGTTTACTTCTACAAATAGTTTGATAGATGCATAATGTGTTTTTGTGTGTCCAAAGTATCACTTTGAAGTTTGAACTAGTTATTATCAAATATTGTCAAAAGTCTTATACCTTAATTGACACTTTTTAATGTTTTCAATAGACTTCTAGGACCTATCTATCAAATTACAATAAGTAAATAATAATAATAACTGTTGGGGCATATAAAATCCAACCTTAATCTCTCCACACACATAGTTGTAAAGGCATAAGTATGGTACTCATACTGTGGAAATTCACCCTTGAGAGACTGGCTTCCATTATTTCCTTAACTAGATTAACAGCAACAAAAATGGAAGCCAAATGAAATGTATGATTATAATCACTTCCTCGACTAATTGCAAAGTAACAAGTATGGAAGCAAGTCTGTTACTATAAAATTGTGAAGTGTGAACCTATGACTGCAGTGGGGTTTGACCTGAATGTCGTTATGAATGCACAAAGACGTGTCTGTTTGGTAAGAGCTTTCTCTGTTCACTTTTTAGTTTCTTTACCTATATAAAACTTTTTAAAATCTCATTTTTACTATACTTTAATCATTTTTCAACCAATAAGCTTTTAGTAAAAAGCTACATCAAAATGCACTAAATAAGATTTCATGAAATGTCCTGCATACCTGTGGCAATGGAAGAATTGACAGAATGTCAATGAGGAAGTATGTGGATAAGTATCTTTTTGCTATAGCCATTGAATCAGTAATCGTCTCACCCCTTCTGAAGACTTGAGAAGAAGGAGAAAGAAACCCAGTACGGAACTGAAAGATTATATGTACATAAAAGGCATCAAAGAGTGAACAAAGAACACAAGCAATTGTTGCTAGTTTTTCGTCCGCATCAAGGCATTTGTAATCTTCATTCTTGTCCTTATTATGGTTCTCCTGGATCACAGGGATGTAAAAGAACAAAGGGTCCACGGCCACAGATATCACACAAGAGAGCACAAATACTTTGTTCCAAGTTCGAAGAAATTGACCCTGAGGATCAAGAATTTTCTTCTTAGGAGTAGGAGCTGGCACTTTTTTTGGCGGATCACCTACATAATGGATGCTTTTCAGTTTTTTGAAGCTTTTAATCTTCTCGGAACCACTATCGAATCTTCCCCGAAGCCTCTCCAAGACTCTGCCAACTGTTGTTCTAAAGCTTCTGGGACATAGTCCATGTTCAAAGTCAGATTTCTGCCCAGAACTCAAAGATGGTTCTGTACTCCGATCGTTAAACCTGGATGAACACAATGCATAGATTAAAGCAGCATAAAGCAAGTGTAAGTAGCACAATTTCAAATAACTGATTGCAATTTAGTCTACTATAAGTCTCTTCCATAAACTGACACATCTGAATGGCCCCTAACTATGGAATTCTGCACTAAAACAGAATTTCAGAAATTATGTTTCTAGAAATTATCTTCTTCCCAGTTATCCTCCAAGTAAGTAATGTTCCTCTGTACACTAGGGGAAAATGTCCATATACCCCCTGAACTTTCAACCATTGGCCGAAACACCCCCCAAAACTTTTATATTGGCCAATTTACTCCTCAAAGCCCATTTCTTTAAAGCCACGAATGCTAATGCAAGTAGCTCACTTTTATCTGCCTATGACCAAACATTAAGAATTTATCAAAATAAATGATTGTCTCACGACAAGTGTTGTGGGGTGCCATACTTTCTCCACACATTACCAGACTTTCAAACCAAGAATCAAAATTTTTTATCATCCAGTTAAATTAGGAAAAAACTGACTTTTTGTTGGAATGGCTTGAATTGTCAAAATTGGTGGCTTGACATTAGCCAACAAACCATCAAGAAGTTGCATGATTTCTTATGTGAAGAAATGCAAGGAGTTGCACTAAATGCTATCTTGTATGAATTGTCAAAGAAAACGACAAAGAAAAAAAAACACCGGTTGAATTATATTTATGCATAGCCGAAATGTATGACTCCATAGGCCATAAATGGATGCATGCCTATGTGTGAAAGTATGGCTTGATCAACAAAGTCAAAGATATGCAATTCAGCAAGGAAGCTTATGTGAAGAAACACAACACTCATGCATTAAATGTTGCATGGATTGCTTGGCCACTATTGTTGACTTCCCTAAACAATAGAAGTCTCTCATGTGCTGAAATTTCTTGGATTTCGGCTGAACATCTAGCTATAAATAGATGTGAGTTTGAGAGAAGATGCAAGAGTAGCAAACAGAAAGTTCCTGTGTGAGCTACGGAGATAGCAATTAGAACTTCTTCTGTGTGTGTGCACCAGAGTGTAGGAAGTTAGTGTCTTGTAACATTTGTCTAAATACAATAGGTGTTCTCTATTTATTTGTGAGAGAACTAAGGGTGTATTTGGGGTTTGGGTTTGTGTGAGAGTGTCTTCAAGTCATTGTTGTAATCTCTACAATTATAGTGAAAATTTTCTATCACCTCCAGTAGACGTAGACATATTGCCGAACCACGTAAATTCCTAGTGTCATATTTTCTTCTCTCTCTTCTTTAACCTTGTGTTAATAGATTAATTCACCCAATTCTCACAAAAACTGGTATCAGAGCTCCAGGTTGATTTATTCAATGGAGATCAACGCTTCTATTGCCAAGTTAGACGTAGTTAAGTTCGATGGAACTAGTAACTTTGGTTTATGGCAAAGAAGGGTGAAAGATCTGTTGGTACAACAAGGTTTGGTGAAGGCTTTATACAGGAAAGCAAAGTAACCAGAGACGATGACGGATGACAAATGGGAAGAACTCGATATGAAGGCGGTTAGTACAATTCAACTATGTCTGGCAGACAAGCTTATGTACCATGTCATGGAGGATGTGTCTATTGCAACTATATGGTTGAAGTTGGAGAGTCGGTATATATGCAAATCCCTCACAAATAAACTTAATCTTAAGCGAAAACTGTATAAGCTTTAGATGGCAAAGGGTGTGGATTTGGCTCAACACATCCACACATTCAGTAAAATTATCAATGACTTGTTGCGGATTGATATAAAATTCGATGATGAAAACAAGGCGATGATGCTTCTGTCCTCCCTCTCAGCATCCTACGAACACTTGGTTATAACCCTGCTTTGGGGGAAAGAGAATTTGGAATTTGAAGAGATTTCAGGAGTCCTGTTGGATCATTACCAACGGAAGCAGAATTCGGGTGAAAGTTCTGGTGAAGGGCTTATGGTAAAAGGTAATCAAGATCGTGGAAGGAAGAAAGACAGAAATCACAGTTCTGCCAGGGGGCATAGCAGATCCAAATCCAAAAGCAAGACAGTGAAGTGCTATAAATGCCAAAAGAAGGGGTATATTAAGTGAGATTGTCTAGAGTAGAAAAGAGGCAAGGACAAAGACAAGGAAGGGTCATTAAGATTTGCAAACATTGTGGCAGCAGATTTAGATTCAGATGGAGATATGATTTCTATTTCATCTAGCGCCAACAGGCTAATCAATTCTTGGGTTCTGGTTTCAACATGTTCTTTCCACGTGACTCTTCACAGAGATTGGTTCGACACTTACAAGTCGGTTAACTGTGATTCTGTTCTAATGGGAAACAATGCTACTTGAAAAGTTGTTGGAATAGGAACAATTAAGATAAAGATGTTCAATAATGTGGTGAGGACATTAGGAGAGGTACAACATGTTCCAGAGGTGAAAAAGAATTTAATTTCATTGGGAACCCTAGACTCTAATGGCTATTGCTATAAGCCTGAGAATGGGATAATGAAGGTGTCAAAGGGCGCTATGGTTGTGATGAAGGGTCAAAAAAGAGAAGGTAATATCTACAAGCTCTTCAGCAATACCATTGTAGGTGGAGCTACTGCAGTGATTGAATCTGAGCAGGATGATACACTCTTGTGGCATATGCGACTAGGGCATATGCGTGAACGTGGTATGAGGGAATTGCAGAAGAGAAATCTGTTGGCTGAAATTAAGTCATGTAAGTTAGATTTCTGCAAATACTGTATCATGGGAAAGCAGTGTCGGATGCAATTCAAAACAGCCACGCACAACACAGAGGATATATTGGATTATGTACACTATAATATTTGGGGGCCGGTGCAAGTGGTCTCTAAAGGTGGAGCTCGATATTTTATGAGTTTCATTGATGATTATTCCAGAAAGGTTTGGGTTTACTTCTTGAAGAACAAGTTCAAGGCATTTGCAAAGTTCAAGAAGTGGAAAGCCGAAGCGGAAAACCAGACTGGAAGGAAGATCAAATGCCTAAGATCTGATAATGGCATTGAGTACAAGGATCGGGAGTTCTTGAAGTTTTGTGAAGAGCATGGTATCAAGTGGCACTTTACAGTACGAAGGACACCTCAACATAATGGAATGGCTGAGAGACTTAACCAGACAATTGGTGAGATAGCTTAATGCATAAGACTGAATGCTGGGCTTCCTAAAGTCTTCTGGGTTGAAGCAATGAACATGGCTTGTTACATTCTTAACCGATCGCCTAGAGACGCGCTTGATGGGAAAGTTGCTGAAGAGTTATGGATAGGGAAAGAAGTTGATTACTCGTTGATGAGGATATTCGGGTGTCCAGCCTATGTTCATATTCCTATCAAAGAAAGGTCAAAGCTTGATTCAAAATCCAAGAAGTGTATTTTTCTTAGGTTCGAGGAAGGAGTAAAAGGGTACAAGCTTTGGGATCTAGTGGCACAAAAGGTGGTGATTAGCAGAGATGTGGTGTTTGATGAGAAGTCCATGATAAAAGATTTCAGAAAGGAAGAGGAGTCTCAAGAAAAAGGAAGCAGTAGTGACAGTAATAAATTAGTGGTGTAGGTGGAGGTAGATGAAGTGGAGTCTCAACTAGAGAAGGAACCTTACAATAGTGATCAAGAAGATCACAACATGATATCAGAACGACCTAAACATAACATAAGACCACTGGTTAGGTATGGTTTCAAGGATCTTGCTTCTTATTGCTTAGTAATCAGTAGTGGGGATCCTTCCACTTTTCAAGAAGCAATTGATAGCTCTAGAAGGCATGAGTGGATGGAAGCTATGGTGGAGGAGATGGAGTCCTTGAATAAGAACAAGACTTAGGAGTTGTCAGAACTTCCAAAGGGAAAGAAATCGATAGGTTGCAAGTGAGCGTTCAGAAAGAAGGAAGCAGTATCAGAAAAGGAAGGAGAATGGTTCAAAGCAAGATTGGTAGCAAAGGGATATTCACAAAGACATGGGATTGACTATGATGAGGTTTTCTCACCTGTGGTCAGGCATACTTCTATTAGGGTAGTGCTGGCCTTAGTAGCACATCAGAATCTGGAATTAGAGCAATTGGATGTGAAGACGGCATTCCTTCATGGGAATTTGGAGGAAGAAATCTTCATGGAACAACCAGAGGGTTCAAGAAACCTGGTACGGAATATCTTGTCTGTAGATTGAAAAAGTCACTCTATGGGCTTAAACAATCTCCCAGACAATGGTACAAGAGGTTTGATTCCTATATGATTCAGATTGGTTATAACCGTTGTGAGTATGATTGCTACGTATATGTTAAGATGCTTGATGATGGTTCTTATATTTTCTTTTTACTGTATGTTGACGACATGTTAATTGGTGTAAAGAGCATGTGTGAGATTGACAAGTTAAAAGCTTTGTTGCGCAAAGAGTTTGACATGAAAGACTTGGGTACTACTAAGAAAATTTTGGGTATGGAGATTCGTAGGGATAGGGATTCAAGAAAGTTGTGGATATCTCAGAAGAACTATATCATAAAAGTTCTTGAAAAATTCAACATGCAAGATGCTAATCCTGTAAGCACCCCATTGGCAAATCACTTCAAATTATCTGGTAGTTAGTGCCTGAAGAATGAAAAAGAAATTGAAGACATGTCAAAGGTTCCATATGCAAGTGCAGTTGGATGTTTAATGTATGCGATGGTTTGCATTAGGCCAAATTTGGCTCATGTAGTAAGCACTGTCAGTAAGTACATGGCAAACTCAGGTAGAGAGCACTAGAATGCAGTGAAGTGGATATTCAAATACCTGAATGGAACCACAGGATATGGGATCTTGTTTGTGAGGCAACATGGGGATAATTCAGAGGTAGGATATGTGGATTCAGACTATGCAGGCAATATAGATGACAGAAGGTCTACAACAGCTTATGTGTTCACACTGTCCGAAGGGCCTGTTTGTTGGAGATCCACACTACGATCCCTAGTAGCCATGTCTACTATAGAAGCTCAGTACATGGCGGTAGCTGAAGCTGCAAAGGAAGCACTGTGGTTGAAAGGGCTAGTCAAAAAGCTTGGTTTGAACCAAGGAGGAGTTCAGTTGCATTGTGACAGTCAAAGTGCCATTTACTTGGCAAAGCATCAAGTTTATCATGCTAGGACAAAGCATATTGATGTTAGATTCCATAAGATAAGGGAGTTGACTGCTACAGGAGAAATTATTCTTGAGAAGATTGACACTTCAGAGAATGCAGCTGATATGTTGACGAAGCCGGTACCTACAAGCAAGTTCAAGCACTGCTTGGACTTGATCAGTGTTTGTGGCTTGTGATAGCCCGTAAGGGCTAAAGTGGAGGCAATTGAAGAGTTTAGTTTATGGAGATTGATACAATTCAAGCCAAGGTGGAGATTTTTTGGAATGGCTTGAATTGTCAAAATTGGTGGCTTGACATTAGCCAACAAACCATCAAGAAGTTGCATGATTTCTTATGTGAAGAAATGCAAGGAGTTGCATTAAATGTTATCTTGTATGAATTGTCAAAGAAAATGGCAAAGAAACAAAACACCGGTTGAATTATATTCATGCATAACCGAAATGTATGACTCCATAGGCCATAAATGGATGCATGCCTATGTGTGAAAGTATGGCTTGATCAACAAAGTCAAAGATATGCAATTCAGCAAGGAAGCTTATGTGAAGAAACACAACACTCATGCATTAAATGTTGCATGGATTGCTTGGCCACTATTGTTGACTTCCCTAAACAATTGAAGTCTCTCATGTGCTGAAATTTCTTGGATTTCGGCTGAACATCTAGCTATAAATAGATGTGAGTTTGAGAGAAGATACAAGAGTAGCAAAATGAGAGTTCCTATGTGAGCTATGGAGATAGCAATTAGAACTTCTTCTGTGTGTGTGCACCAGAGTGTAGGAAGTTAGTGTCTTGCAACATTTGTCTAAATACAATAGGTGTTCTTTATTTATTTGTGAGAGAACTAAGGGTGTATTTGGGGTTTGGGTTTGTGTGAGAGTGTCTTCAAGTCATTGTTGTAATCTCTACAGTTATAGTGAAAATTTTCTATCGCCTCCAGTGGACGTAGGCATATTGTCGAACCACGTAACTTCCTAGTGTCATATTTTCTTCTCTCTCCTCTTTAACTTGGTGTTAACAGATTAATTCACCCAATTCTCACAACACTTTTTCATAACTTAGGATTGGTAATAAAATCAAACATAGTCAAATGATCCCATTGGTGGCGACTTCTTAAACTTGTGACAATTTAAAAATGACTCATTAGTCATAGGAGAGCACGCACTTGAGCTTGCGAACCACCGTCTAGGGAGGGGCGTGCGCGTCGCTGTTTTTGGGTGGTCGACGACCGTGAGGTATCAAAACAACCAATAGGAATATGACACATCATTTAATTTAAATTAGACTAAAAATAGACCAATTAGAATTAAGAGATCAAATCACCTATGGTCGAGACTAGTTTCATGCAAGTGTCCTTTATTATTAAACCTTATTTCTTTGATATCTTTTAATCTGGTGGTCCAATTAATGCTCATGAATTGTCATTTTATAAGAAGTGTTTGAAGATCAAAATGTCAAAATTACAGTCTTGCCTTGGAGACATTAAATGGTGATAATATGCAATGTAATGCAAGTGGGGTTAAATGTGAGACGCAAAATGGGGTATCTACAAGTTTAGCCTTCAATCAAATTTAAATTGAATTCAGCAAGAGAATAAGATTATCAATACGAATAAAGCAAAAAATCTAAGCAAGAGAAAGATATGATTGTTGATTGAAAGCAGAATATGAAATTAAAAAAATTCATTTAAGTGTACCTTAAATTGACAAAGAACTGAAAAATTTATAAATAATATTATTTATGAAAAAATAGAATAAATATAAATAGTACCTGTTTGATTTGGGGGAAAAACGCCCTTATAGCAAACAATGGCCCATTTGATAATGTTGTTCTAGTAACATTATTTAAGTGTCATGGAAATACGTGTGGATGAAAAAGTATTATGTAAATATGTGTTGTGTTATTTAAACAATGAAAACTGTTGTTTAAACAACACAACCAAACAGGCCCAATTGCTTGTTTTCCTCTGGTGGTGTTGACTTGGCTTTACTGCTACCTAGCTCTAATATCCCCTTAAATAGCATGGAATTTGGATTAAAATAAAGAGAATTTTAGCTATTCAAAATTAGAGTTTGGCTTACTTCCAATACTTTTTTAATTAGACATGTTCTTTTGTTTTAAATATGCAATAATAGGTGGTAGTGAGTTTTAATTTCCACCTTTTATATAGTTAGCAAGTGATATGACAGTTTTTCATTAAAACAAAAGGAGATTCATTTTTAAAAAGTAGGCGAAAACACCATTTTGGTTCTTACATTTTAAGGTCTCGGTTAATTTGGTCATTACATTTTGGTAGCAATCAATTTGGTCTTTGTTATTTTTAACGTACAGTTAATTTAGTCTCTACTATTAACTCACTAATGAAAAATGCTTACATGGCAAATAGTTTTCCTTGTTGGCGCACACATGGCTAACATAATAATATAAAATCAATTAATTAAAAATTAAAAAATCCATATAAGAATTTTAATAATAAAAGAAATCCATGTCAGACACAAAATTTCTGAAAAGATTAATTAAAAATATATATAATGAATTAAAAAATATCCTAAATATATATATATATATATATAATGAATTAAAAATATCCTCACTTTCTTTTATTTTCTTTAGAATTCTTGCACTTCTTATTTCCCAAACACTACCCAGCACCACCCAACACCCAACAACACCACAATATGAAATCAAATCTCAATATCGAGAGTCTAGACAAAAAAAATCCCAATACCAAGCACTTCAATGAACTGACCCATTGAATCGATCCCATGCTCTGCATACACCACCTCCCAAAACTTCGCATCTATTTGGTTCCCACACTGACCTCCCTTGATGTGAAGAATCTCACACATTTTCACTTTCTTTTTTGTGAATTGTTTTTCTTGGGAAAGGGACAGAAAGTTGGGATGGAAAATTTGCGAAGTGTGAGAGAGTTTGTCAGTGTTTGCGATTAGGAATTTAGGAGTTTATAGTGAGGGGTTCAGCCTTTGGTAGTTTTGATATTAATGGTGGTGGTTGGTGGTCAAGTCTGTGGTGGTTTTGATAGTTGTATGACTATTATGTGGTTGCTAAGAAAATAGATTAAAAGAAAAGAATTGAAAAGAAATTGAGTCTTGATATTTAATAAATTATTGATTGGTTTAAGTTAGATTGTTGTGTTCTAGGTATTGCGCTTAGAAACAAACTAAGAAAGTGCAAGAATTCAAAAAGAAAATAAAAGAAATTGAGATTTAAAAAAAAAAAAAACATTTTCTTTATTTTAATCTTTTTAGAATTTTTTTTTTGTCTAACATGGATTTCTTTTATTATTAAAATGGCTTTTTTAATATTTAATTATTTGATTTTATATTATTATGTTAGCCACATGTGTGCCAACAAGGCAAACCGTTTGCCAAATAAACATTTTTCGTTATGAGTTAACAGTAGGGACTAAATTAAAAATAATAAGGACCAAATTGTTTACTACCAAAATGTAAGGACTAAATTGATCGTGACCCCAAAATGTAGGGACATAAATGGTGTTTTTCACCTAAAAAATACTGTAAGTAAGCTAAACTCTCATAGTTAAACTTTGCCGCCATATGCAAATCCATCAAGATCAAACCCCCCTTTTTTCCCAAGTTTAATAATGAGTTTGATACTTTCAGCTATTTTCAATAGAAATATCTTGACCTCAAATACTCTCATGTGAAACTTTCGAATTATCAAAAAAAAAAAATTGAGCAAGAGTCATCACAGTCAAATCTAAATACAATTTCCATTATTTTGGGTATAATAAAAATCGAAAATAAAAATTGTTTGATTAGTACAATAATTGATTGCAGGTGCTGTTGTTGATATGCTCACTACTGACAGATCCAAACCCAGACGATCCTGTTGTCCCCAAGATTGCTCATATGTATAAGACCGACGAAGCTGAACATGAGACTACTGCTAGAGCTTGGACTGAGAAATATGCGAGCTCTTGATTTGATTTCAGTTTAGGGAACCTATAGGTTGAGTGAAGTGAATTTAAGATGGGTTCTCTAGTAATTTTTTATAAATGCAAGTGGATTGAGGTTTTGTACTTATATTCTGAACGCTATTTAGGTTTATAGATATTCATCATTTCTCTTTTACTACCTGAGCTCTATTCAATACAAAATTATTTTCCTTTTTCATGCTGTGGTCCTTATCAGTTGTCACTAACATAATGAAAAGTGGAAATAAAGAAAACTGCATTAGAAAAGACTTAAGAGGGAAAATTAGTCAATGTATACATTTCCCTAGCCATGTCAGCTAAACAACCAGGCCTTATTTTCCGTTCATGTATATAATAAGTAGCATAAAACTCAGCTTTGTTTACAAGCCCGAGCTGGTTATATTTTGGCTCTAGGATTCAACTTGTGGGATGATTTATAACATTTACCTCATCAATTCCCATACCCACGTGAAATAATTAGTGGAAGTGGTTGTAGCTGGAGGTAAGGAGATGTGATGATATAATCCAGTTGGGTGTTTAGTTCCTTAGAAAGAGAAGATTGAGTACTACTGTGACATTATCTGCAGACTGCATGGGAAGCCACAATTTGTCAAATTTGGCTAAAAATGAATGCTCAGAGTCAGAGGGTATGTGAATTAATTAGTGGAAGTGGTTGTAGTTGGATATAATGAGATGTGATGATATAATAGCATGAGAAGCCACAATTTGTCAAATTTGGCTAAAAAAAGAATGCTGAGAGTTCATGGAAACCAAGTAAGAACTGCGCAACAGATTATTAGATTAATTAAGGATGATGCGCTAGTGCAAAGGAAGGTGCTTGCAATATAAGTAATTCTATCAAAAACCATGTCCTTCTATTGAATTGGAAGGGGATAACTTCATTTTTATGCTAGTGTAAAAGGGAATATTGTTTAGAGGAGTTAAATATGCTTTTATGAGTTGTTTAGTTCATGTGGTTAAAATTGTATTTGCAGTTGAATGCTGCATGTTTTGTGATCGTGCTTCTCTGTATATCTGTACATCTCTTTTGGAAATGAAATCACTCATTCATCCAAAACAGAAGTGTTTGGATTGGAGAAGTTTTTTTATTTCAATTTTCTTGAGATAGTGAGAGAGGACATACAAATCAAAAGGATAAGCTTCCAAAGTGGCTAATTCATGACAACAAATTCAAGCTATGTATATAGGTTATTGAGAGCCTAAAGACATAATCATAACATCAAGTTCATAAGGAGTTATAGATTATTGAAGTGCTTGAATTACATTAATTAAGGATCAATCTTGTTCTGAAATGATATAATGGAGGGGACAAAAATGTCAAAAAAGGACGAATTAAGATTGATAAGTAATATGAATATTTGTCTGCAATATTTTATCCAAGGCCTTCTTTGCAAATAAGAGTATGAAATTATTTATTCCTCTTCAATTATTCACTTGGCATCAACAGCCAACATCTCAAACATGCACAAGGGCCAAAACCAAATTTTCCATCGTCAAAAACTTTGTACACAATCTTCAAAATATTGAATATGCTTGGAATTTTTTACAATTTACTAAAATTCTGAATAATCGGACGACTGGTAACGGGGGTCAAATATTGCAATGGCAGCCAGCTTTGTAAGTGGCCATCTCTTTTTGTTTCCAACCAAGGCCTTATAACAAGGATGATCATTTAGAGAAATGGTAGAGCATATTATATATTTGGTTGGTACAACCCAATCTAATCCTCTTGCATTCCTACATGGATGGTTTTACTTGGACAATAGAAAAGTAGCATAAACATAAGTCCAACAGGCTTAACTATATATTATTTCTCCCAGAATGCAGTTCATCAACATACTTCACATAAAAATGTCTCAAGAAGATCAAGAAACTAAAAAATGGTATCATATTGCTAATAAACAAAGCATATTTACCTACCTCTATACCACACGAGTCAATGCCCAAGGATAAAACATTTACGTTTTCCTTTTTTGGTCACTTGATAGAGTTTCAACAAAAAATACCACCCCCCCCCCCCCCAAAAAAAAAAAAGCTTTAAACACCATAGCCAAAAATCAATTGTAGAGCTTCCAGAATTTCTTTCCTCATCTCCTTGTTTCCTAGTTGGTGGCTGATATACAATATTATGCACAAATCAAACTGGTCATTGACGGAATCCAGTTAGAAATCTTTGAATGCCAGCAAAATCAGATACAATGTCCAAACTGTGGAAGCTCCCTCTAATATCATTTTCAATGTACTTTGCAAGACACTTGCACTGCTTCTCACCATTTGTCTACAGAGGTGGGAAAGAATGAAAATAAATACAAGTAATAGATTATATCAAGAATATCATTAATTTTTATAAAAAGAATCCACAGCAAAGCACTTCTAAGAGCAAGCCTTAATTAAAAAATTGGTGAGTTCGCATCTGATTTAATTATGTTGGGGTCAAAAGCCTAGAAAATACCCGATATTGAGTAGGGTAAAACAAGTCAACAATCCAGGAGAAAAGATTCTCACATCGGTTGCGTAAGATATTAATGTAATGAAATAAATATAAGGATGCAAATGGCGTCTTTCATCAGAAATAAGGGTGGAGGGTTAAGTCACAATCATATCATATGTATGAGTTATATTAACTACATGTTGAAAATATATATAGACACACACAAATAGGTAACATTGTAAAATGTTTGTTACGGTGTTACCTAATCATCTCCAACTAAATTTTAAGAGTTCATATTGATAATGAGAAAACATTTCAGCTTGTACAATGTTTTGGGGTTGGTGGGGGGGGGGGGGGGTTTGGTGGAGAGGGAGTTGAAATGGAGGAACTGTATTCTTTCCTCATGATGACAATTTTTACTTCAAATTCTTTATTACTTCTATGCCTGTATAATTCGTTGGAAAAGGAAACGGTATGAATTATATGTGCAGTATATGGAAATCTATGATAAAACAGAGTCAAGTTTACTGACTCAAAGGAAGAGAACAAGACCAAAAAAAAAAAAAAAAAAGGAAATCATCTTCGTATTAGAGTTTTTTCCTTTTCATGTACTTGTCCTACTTGAAAGAATTATCATAGAAAAACAGTTGGTTCTTTGATTAAACATGGTGTGATTTATAGCTCATTTCATGATTAGAAGCAAGAGATGTCAAACCTTGGTGCAGTGGTAAGTGCCATCTACCCCAAGCGATGTATCATGAGTTTGAGACTAGGAATTAACCTCTCTGAAATTGGGGATAAGGTTACCTACCAACTACCTCTCCTGGACAAAATGAGTCTTGTGGACTAGGTACACCATTATTATTATTATTATTATTATTATTTTTTAGAAGCAGAGTCTTTCTTACGGGCATCCATGGTTTGCCCTTTTTTTACACAGAATTTAATTTAGGAATTCCCTGTTAATCAATGTTGTCAAAACTGTACCGGGTAAAGTTTTTGACACCATAAGAAATTTATTATTATTTTTTTAATAATGGCTATAAGACAATTTTTTTTTTCTATTTAATATGTATTTATATGTACTAAATGATAAGGTATATAAAGTTAATACATTCTACTATCATTTCATATTCCAACCATTGTAGGAAAAAGTGAAATCAAATGTAAATGAAATGAGAGGAAATAATCTAGAGGAAGACTATTAGGCGAACTTTAATCAAGAGTACGCTATCAAGTCTCCCTACCTATTCCTTGTTCCTCTTCCCCATACCTGTTAGTGTAGCCAACAAGCTGGAAAAAATAGACTTCCTGTGGGGTGGGCTTCAAGGGGAGCATAAATTGCATTTGGTTTATTAGTCTACTATGTGCAATCCAATCCAAGGGGTACCAGGCATTCAAAAGCTGCTGATTTTTAACCAAGCTTTGCTTGGGAAATGGCTGTGGAGGTATGGGTTGGAACAGAAGTCATTGTGGCAAAACTGCAAAGGGTTATTGATAGAGCAACTATAGTACTACTTGATGTCAGAGGTACACTGGAATGGTAAAAGGTCCTTATGGGTAGGCCCATGGAAAAATATCAGGAAGGGTTGGGAGAAGTTTGCTTCATACACTTGTTTTTAGGTGGGGGTTGGTTCCCAAGTTTTGTTTTGGAAGTATCATTGGGATAGCAATGGGACTTTCCAGGATAGATACCCTGAGCTGTTCAGATTTGCTAGAGACAAAGAGGCTTTGGTTTCAGACTATTTTGATTGGGTTAACGGTCAGTTGCATTGGGAACCTGTCTTCATCATAGAGGCACAAGACTGGGAGTTAGATTCTATGGCCCAATTTTTTGGATGATCTGTATGCAGTGAAGGTAACCCCTATAGGTCTTGGTAGATTGGTTTCGCTCCCATCACCTAAGACTGGATTCCAGGTTAAAAGTAATTATAGAGTGCTTCAAGTAAGGGCTGTAAATTAAAGCCTATCCAATTTTTTTGGAAATGCATATGGAAAATGCTAACCCTGTCTTGTATTGCATTCTTTGTTTGGGAGATGGCTCTTGGGAATATATAGGTGATGGATAATCTTTGAAAGAGGGCTTTTATCATGGCAGACTGGTGCTGCCTGTGCAAATCTAATGGTGAGTCAGCAAGTCATCTCCTGTTATATTGTCCTATTGCTTGTGACCTGTGGGCTTTTTTATTTTTCCTAGGATCACTTGGATCAAGCCAAATTGCCAAGTTATGTTATGCCAATGTTGGAGTGATGGAGTCATGGAAAGGAGCCTTGGGATCCTGTAGATTCAAGGAAGTGTGGGGTTCCATTCTTGCCTGTCTTATGCTGTGCATTTGGACGGAGAAGAGTCAGTCTTCATCTATGGGAAAGGAGTTAAACTTTGCCTAATTTTAAGTTCATGTTTTTCAAGACCCTTTATGAATGGAGTTAGAAATCCTATACTTTCTAGGTGTATTCTTTGATGGAGTTTTTGGATTCTTTTCTTGTTTGCCATTAATTTCTTTGCTTGTATCTTTCTCTCCTCTTTGTGTCTATTATTCATTGATTTTTTTTTTTAAAATTATTTTTTTTTACTGTATACTTCCTGTATACACTTTCTGTATTCACTAAATTGACATTACTTAACAAAAAATGAAATCCAAAGTAGGGGTAAAATATTAATTATGTTTAACGAGCTCACAAAACACAGGTAGTGTAAAGGAGTATGAAATACTTTAGCATAAACTATATGGCATAACATGGGAGAACATAAAATTAAATAATGTGTCCCCTAGATATTGAAAATGTAACATTAATAGACAAAAAGGAGAGACACAAACCACCCAAAAAAGGAAAAGCATAAGAATGACACTAAGACTTCCTTGCCTATAAAACCACTAGAAGCCATGCAACAAGGAAAAGAAAACATTTAGACTTCCTCATAAACAAAACCGCTAGAAGCCATGCAACAGGGACAAGGGTCGAGGTATGTGCACACCTAGCAATTACCTAGAAAAAACATGGTTTCTGAACCATTTCGACCCAATAACGGACTCCAATATGGTCTATAAAGACAACCAAATTCAATTTAGGGGTTGGTTCAAGGCAAAGGTGTCAGGTTCCAGAACAGCAGAACTCATCCAAACTATATATTAAAGTCACTAAAATAACACTATTGTTAATAGTATTTTTAGAACAGCATTAGCCATATAAGAATCCTAACAGAATATCCAACCATCCTAATTCCAGACCCATTAAACTTCTCATTATCCCCATATCAACATCTCAAGTTCTGTTTCTTTCCTAGTCTCCCATCAAGTTCTTGTCCTTTTCACCAAGAAGTCATATAGACATTGACAGTATCATCTACAGAGAGCCAAGTTAGTACCTTACCCAGGTCCTTTTTTTGTCTTATCATCTTTGGTGACCACCAAGCATGACAGACAATAATCAGGTCTTCTAATTCTTGACATGTATCAGAGGGTTTTAGTCTCTACAACCAAGGTTGGAGGGGGCTTCCTATTCGAAAACCTTCCTGTGCTTATGGTACAAATTTGACCATTCCTAACTCACCAGAGTGCTTCATTTCTTTGTTAAACTTATTTGTTGGTATGCATTCAATAATTGATGCATCAGGCTCCCTCTCATTTCTTGACATGTATCAGAGGGTTTTAGTCTCTAAAACCAAGGTTGGGAGGGGGCTTCCCATTTGAAAACCTTCCTGTGCTTATGGTACAAATTTGACCATTCCTAACTCACTAGAGTGCTTCATTTCTTTGTTAAACTTATTTGTTGGTATGCATTCAATAATAGATGCATCAGACTCCCTCTTATTCCTTTACCCACACTAATGCATGTACAATCCGTGTGTAGCAGCACCATTTTCTCACAAGTACAATTTCTACAACAATTGATGATGGAGTCCATACTTGGGACTTTGATACTATGAATTGATGTGTTCAGGTTCCTTGGGGATTGTTGAAATCCCTTCTTATGCTAATCCAAGCACTGGAATTTAGCATTCATAATTTACAAATCCAAAAAAAAAAAAAGTTGTACCCAATACACATAACTCCTGCTTTTGTGGGGTCTAAAAGAGGTCATAGTAGGCCGCCTTACCCCCAAATTTGTTAGAAATCCCTTCTTATGCTAATCCAAGAACTGGAATTTAACATTTATAATTCAAAAATCCAAAAAAATGTTGTACCCAATGCACATAACTCCGGCTTTTTTGGAGTCTAAAAGAGGTCATGGTAGGTAACCTTATCCCCAAATTTGTTAGGAGGGGCTGATTCCTAAACTCAAACCCGCAACCTATTGCTTTTGGTGAAAGGCACTTGCCATTGCACTAGGGCTCAACCACTTGTAATTTACAAATCTAACCTCAAAGTAAAATCCAGTGTAAATTCTTTTATTTTAACACACAGAAGATAAAACAACCTTGTAAATATTGCAATTTCAAATATTTCTATAACATTATCATTGAGAAAATGTTGAAATATAATATATATTTGGTAGTATGATCATTTAAAATTTTGAACTCTGGCTTCTAGGTATTAAAAGATCAATACCTCAAAAATGAAAAATCCACCAGGTCTTAACATCAAAGCAGCCCCATTGCAAAGATGGAGAAGATCATCCATGCCATTTAGACCACCATCTAATGCAAGTCTCGGTTCATGTCTACCAACCTCAGCTTGTAGCCCAGGGATACTGTCACTCGGTATGTACGGTGGATTACTGACAATACCTGCAAGTTTTCCTTCCACATCCTTTAATGGTTTGAACCATGATCCTTGCCTTAATTCAATTACATCCTGAGTGGTTTGTAATAAAGTGCAGAAGAAGAAAGAAACGAAATTAGAGATATTCTATTTTGCCGGAAGCAAGAGGGGAAAAACATGAGTGTGAAAAGTAAGAAACCTAAAAATTTAATACACTTCAATTTCTCATAGTAAAATAAAAGGCTAATTACAAATATTGACCATATCAACTGAGTTGCATTGTCCCACTAAAGTTTAAAACTGAGCAATCAATCCCCTAATGTTGCTTAAATTTCCAAAAGCCTCCCTATAATTCCAATTTCTGTCAAACTAAAAGCAAATTATTGCATCAATGTGCCACCAATCCCAAAGAAGAAAAAATGTGCCAAAGCTCTTTTCAGCCTTTTCTTCTCCGCATGCCTCTTAATTTGAGAGCACTTAGAGCTGCAGGGTGTTATTTGGAACTTTGAGCTACATTAGAGGAAATTTTGATCTCAGCATTCATTGCATATCCAGTTTACTATTTGTAGTGTTGTTTTAACAATAAACATCACAGATTTACTCCATCACCCAGCCCCCCCCCAACCAAAATGAAAAATAATTTAGCATTATTTGAACTTTCATTTATAACATCTGAATGCCTTCTAAGAAATGGAGAGAAGGAAGAAAAAAAAGAAAAGCGACTTTGATAACTACTAAAGGAAAAATTATTCCCATTTTTTTTAAAGTCCAAATAATTTGGACATTGATGTCTTAAAAAAAAACTATCCCGAAGGTGTCAGGTGGTTAAAATTATTACAGAGCACCTACAAGATTTTTTTGAAAGTCCTTGCCAGGACAATGACTGTGTTAGCCATTATAAGTGCATTTGAATTAGGAACCTTAGATGATGACTTGTTAATGCAATTGAAGATTATAAATAATGAGGAGAGTTGTGCATTTTAGCAAATTTAATTTAAAGAAAACCTATTAAGTAATCAACAAAGATTTCCCTTGCATTCCTGATATTGAACCCTCTAATACCACAATAACACAGGACACAATTACTATAGCCATGATAACTGGGGCTACTGTTTATTATAGGAGGCATATAAGTGGCTAGGGTTTGGTTGGGAATCAAGAATGCTGTAAAGGCTTTGGCCATCTTATTAAACATAATCTTTCAGTAAATTTCATTAGATCTAGTAGCAATACATTCATGAGCAAAAATGGAGGACTTATATGTTGAATAACAACAACAATCAGACCTTAGTCCCAAAATTTTGGGGTTAGCTATATAAACTCAACAGACTAGTCAGAGTAGACCACATGTATTTTGTTCATAGCCAATCCCAAGCCCGGAAAAAGGAGAGTTACAGTAAGTTGCTGGCTAGAGTAAAATTTAGCCACTCTATTATAAAAAGATACACTCATATGTTGAATAAATAGACGATCTAAAATTGGAGACTATCTTTCATTTTCTACGTTGAATACATGATTTACTAGAAGTAAATTAAAAACTTCCTGCATTCATTTCAACATGTAATATGGTCCAATATATGGATTGTGGGATGAACACTATCATTGTTAGTGAGTTTTCATGTGAAATTATTGAAATTGGAACCATTACATTACAAATGATAAATTCACTAACCTGAAGACCATACTTCTGCACATTAAAAGCTGCCACAGACAGTGCGACAGAGCTTAAATCTGTTGCAATGACCCTCCCATAACTCCCCAATATCCTCCCAATTCCAATAGCAAGTGCACCACTTCCAGTTCCTAAATCTGCCCACAATCCCTCTCTTAATCCTTCATTATTTGAAACCACATCAGCCACCAAGTCAACAATGAGCTCGGTCTCAGGTCTCAAAATCAAAACCCCATCTTGGACACTCAACACCAAGTCCCTCCAATGCTCACACCCAACTAAATACTGAAAAGGCCTCCTCTCTTCAACCCTCTGCTTCCACAGATTGTAAAGCTCTTCTATGCCCGTCCTTAATCTTACATTTGTTTCATTGTTTTCAATACCCATTTGGGAAAACACTGTGTGATCCTCAATTGCATCTTCCATGAGCCACTTAAGTTCCCTGCACAATAGGTCCAAGTCGGACCATTGTCGGAGTCGGACCGCGTCTGGGTTTTTTTTTTTCTCGGATTCGCGCCGATGCTGCTCGATTTGTGCCGAATCGGCTTCGATTCGCGCCGAATCGGGCTGATTCGGCCAAAATCGGGCCGTATCGGCCATATTGGCACGTATCGGCCGGCAGCCGATACTGCCGATACGGCTGAAACAGGCCGGAAAACGGCCGAAACAGGCTGAAACATGCCGAAATCGGCCTTGAGTATGGCCGGAAAATCCGAAACTTGCATTCTTCTTTCTTTTTTTGTGAATCAAGGCCTAGTATGTGTTTTAAAAAATATTTTAATAGTAAAAATATATAGAAAATATAAATAAAAATATTTTTAATAATTTTTTAATCGCCGAGTCCCGCCGCACCCGCACCCGCACCCGCACCCACCTTTTTCAAAAATTACCGAGTCCCGCACCCGCACCCGCACCCGAATCCCGAAACGCACCCGTGCTACATAGGTTCATAACCAATCCCAAGCCCAGAAAAAGGAGAGTTACGGTAAGTTGCTGGCTAAAGTAAAAGAAAAAATAAAATTGATAACTAATAAGATTTATTGATATCAAAAAAGGGACGCCCTAGTACACAGGAAGTGAAAATTTAGCCACGCTATTATAAAAAGATCTACTCGTATGTTGAATAAATAGATGATCTAAAATTGGAGACTATCTTACCTATCAAAATAAAATGTTGGAGACTATCTATCACTTTCTATGTTGAATAAATGATTTACTAGAAGCAAATTAAAAACTCCCTGCATTTCATTTCAACATGAAACATGGTTCAATATATGGATTGTGGGATGAAAACTATCATTGTTTGTGAGTTTTCATGTGAAATTATTGAAATTGGAACCATTACATTACAATGATAACTTCACTAACCTGAATGCCATATTTCTGCACGCTAAAAGCTGCCACAGACAGTGTGACAGGGCTTAAATTGGTTGCAATGACCCTCCCAAGACTCCCCAAAATCCTCCCAATTCCAATAGCAAGTGCCCCACTTCCTTCTGGTTCCTAATGGTCCATTTAGATTGAGGGAGAGGGAGAGAGAGTAGAGTAGAGTAGATTTAGCACAAAATTAGCTTATTTTTAGCTAACTCTACTCTACTCTTCTCCACTCTCCCTCCTTCTTCCCTCCATCCAAACAGGCCATAAATCTGCCCACAATCCCTCTTTTAATCCTTCATTATTTGAAACCACATCAGCCACCAAGTCAACAATGAGTTCAGTCTCAGGTCTCGGAATCAAAACCCCATCTTGGACACTCAACACCAAGTCCCTCCAATGCTCAACACCCAACTAGATACTGAAAAGGCCTCCTCTCTTCAATCCTCTGCTTCCACAGATTGTAAAGCTCTTCTATGCCCGTCCTTAATCTTACATTTGTTTCATTGTTTTCAATACCCATTTGGGAAAACACTGTGTGATCCTCAATTGCATCTTCCATGAGCCACTTAAGCTCCCTGCACAATAGGTCCAAGTCTGGACCATTGTCGGAGTCTAAAAATGTTGTCCCAACCGAAGAAGCAAGGTTTTTGGCCCAATCATGCCATTTTTGGAGGTCAGAAACAGAAGCTGAGTGCAGTGGTGGTCTTAGAAAGAGAGGAATTTGAGGCTTCAAAGAAGAAGAATGGGACCTGGAGATCTTCACAGCCAGTTCAGGTGAGCTCCTTTCTCCCCTTCAAGGAGATGAAAAGAGAAAGGTACTGTTGGAGAATGTGAGGGCAAAGTTTTGTTAGAGATGGTTAGAGATGAGCTTTTTATTTGGAAGGTAATTTATGGGCTTTTTTTTTTTTTTTTTTTTTAAGAGAATATGTTCTAAAAATTGGATCAAATCAATCGGTAATATTGGGAAACGGAATCTTTTTTCCAATTTTGTGTCCGTTTTAATTTTAAAACCATATTTAAATTCATTTTGGAACTCAACTTAAAAAATAAAAAAATAAAAAAACCTTGTCTATATTGGCTAATAAATTATGCTTAAATAAAATAGAAAAAAAAAAGCTTAAGCATATTTTAAAACTTAAATTTTAAATAAATTAAGATCAAGTATTAAGACTTTGTATTAGAATCCATTTTTCTCTCCCCTATGTGTGTGTTTGTTTCTAAAAAAAAAAAATCAAGTATTATGTTACATAATTAACAACGGATTCATCTAAAGATGAGATTTCAAATAAATAATATTGAAAAGTCACGTAACTACTCCTATATATCATATAAAATTAAAACTTTGGGTGTTTATTAATTTTTTCTAACATTACCATGTAAGTTTTTGAAAATTGATATATATATATATATATATATTTTTTTTTTTACATTAGAGCATTTTATAAAAATTTATTCTAATTAAAATTACACATGACATTTCGTACATTTAATCACCTATTTTTTGGGTTCATTACTGTAAGCTTAAACCCTAAAATAAGAAATGAATCCTAAGAAAGAAAGTAAGGAAATTGAATAAGCAGGTTTAAAATACAAATTATTTGCAAAAAGGCAAAATCAATTGCCTGTGTGTTAAATATGTACAAATATTAATTCAAGAAATCATTTCATGAATGAAGTAAAGCCTAAACCAATAATCCATCCCTAAAACATCGACTATATTACTTATAATAGCTTGAGAACTATGAATTAAACAACAAATCCAAGAAACTGACAATCACACTGAGCCATAGATTATCATGAGACTTAATTCAAAATTTTAGGAAAATGAATGTTTGTCAACAAAACATTGTACTCAAAATGATTTTATATATAGTTCGTAATCACCAAATAGTTTATGACAATACCTATTCAGCATTGTTCTTTCCTTACAATTTCAACCATATGAAATTAATGAAAATATGTAGTAAACCTTAACTCATCAAGAGAGAGAGAGAGGTATATTGAGTAAGTCATCAAAATTAATGAGTAGTTGCTACTTGTTATCGACGTGATATGCTCCCAAACTTCTTTCACAAAGTTTCTCTCAACTTAAGAAAATAGTATATTAAATTATATTATCATTTTACAATTTCTAAGCATATTATGCAATCTTCCTCAAAAAAAGAAGAAGCTTATTATGCGTTCCTACAATATCTTTATTGATTTTTTATATAAAAAGTTCGATGTAATATTAACTAAATCCATTAACTATTAATTTTATCTATAATTTATAATTAATATTTTATTATACTAATAAGTAATTTCTGTAATGCACACAAAAGTTTAATAAAATATGATATTCTTAGAGTTATAAAATATGAATTAGAATAAAAAACAAAGATAAGGAATAAAATCAAGAGAGTCAATAATTTGACACAAAACAGACGGAGGTGTTGAGGATACGTAGTGGATGCTCCACCCACATCAACTAAGGTTTGTTTTCTAAATTTCCATTATGATTTATTATTCTGCTTTCCCTTTCTTGGGAGCACATTCATAATTTATCAATGCTAAATCCTAGAAAAAATTTACCAATATAAAAATAGCCTTAATGCACTACAAGAGTGTAGAGCAGCCAAACTCTGCTCTGGCTTCTCTACACTCTAGTAGTGCATTTATGCTATTTTTCAATTGGTAAGGGTTTTCTAGAATTTAGTATTAAAAAATTATGAATGTGCTTCCAAGAAAGTGAAAGAAGAATAATTAATCATAATGAAAAATGTTTGTGTATGTCATCATTTTAAAGCGTACAATTTATGTCCACGCCATAACTATAAGAGCCCATATCTAATACAAACTTGTATATCTAACTCTGCCTTGCACTAAATTTCTCCAATTTCTTGCTTTTCCAGACCAATGAAGCTTCACAAACCCAATTTTCCTACCTTATGCTCTACATACTTTCGTATGATTCTACTATTTACCATAATTATCATACTATGCTTGCATCGTGCCACTTCTTCTAACATTCCAACAAACGAAACAAATCATTTCGCTTTGCTCAAACTCAAAAGAATCCATTACTAATGACCCATATGCAATCTTGAACTCATGGAATCATTCTATTCAGTTCTGCAACTAGTATGGGATTACATGTGGCCGCCGCCATCAAAGAGTCATGGCCTTGGCACTACAGGGGCATAAATTGCGTGGAACATTACACCTAATTACATTGGAAACCTCGCCTTTCTTACAGCCATCAACCTCCAAAACAATAGCGTTTATGGTAAAATTCCGAAGGAAGTTCGTCATTTGTTTCGACTGCGACATTTCAATCTTTCAAATAAAACGCTGGGAGGAGAAATTCTAGCCAACTTGACCAACTGCTCCGAACTCAAGGTAATTGGCTTTTCACAGAACAAACTTATTGGGAAAATCCCCATGGAGCTTGGCTCTTTGTCAAAGCTTCTTTATTTTCGGGTTACTGAAAACAATTTGACAGGAAGAATCCCACCTTTCTTGGGAAAAGCTTATCATTTTTCGTAGTTGATCTCCAATAAGCTGAATGGTGTGGTCCCTTCCTCTCTCTACAATTTATCATCTATCAGCATTAGGATTTGAAATCAACCAACTTAATGGCGCTCTTCCAGCAAACATAGGCTTCACTCTCCCTAATCTCAAATTATTTAAAACTAGTCATTAACCCGTGCGATGCACGGAAAAATTCCAAAAGAGAGAACTCCAACACTTACGCTTATTACACAATCTAGAAACTGTCCTATAGGATATAGGTCCTACCTATTTCACAAAAAGCATGAATTTGTTCTAACACATCCAAAATCTCCTTCAAGCATGGTTCCTACAACCCAATTGATGCCAGCAACTGAGTTGGCAAACTCCGCAATCAAATCTCCGATCCATAGTTCATGACAGGAGTGTAACACTCAATAGAGCATGGCAGCCATCCACAATGGGTTTCCTTGGCAATGAATTAATTATGGACTATAACAGGAGAAGCATGACTATCTCTAAATATAATGCCCAAACCTGCATAATAGATGGCTTTGAAAAGGACCAGTTGCCATGTCTAGTTTTGAGATGAGGAGAAACAGGAGCTGCAATTGTTGGGCTCACCTTAATATTTTAGCTTACGTTTTTTAGCACAGTAAAGTTTAAAGATATTTTGGGCTGGTAAGCAAATAAAGTTATTTTAGTATACGTGGGATAAGAATAAGTTGTCATCAGGAAAAAAAGAGTATTAGTATTGTATTTATCCTTATTTGTGAGTATTAAATATTTATCCTTATCAATTCCTTTTCAAAGGTTCAACAATCTTCTGTTACTCAAGGCCACATTTCGTCTTTCCTTGACTGGCTATTCATTCACCTCCTTAAAGAGAAGTTTTAATTTCATACAACATTGGAAATTTCAAGTATAAAAATAGCAAGCATATCTTTGGAAGTCTATATTCAATATCTAAAAAGGCTAGTGTTCATTGATCTTTAAAATAGAATTACAAAACCTTATACAAAAAACATATTAGTCCAACAACAAATGACAATGCACACTTCAATGCAATGTTCATTTCTTGTATGGCCAAAATAAAATAAACAAACAGCTACTAAAAAACAAAGCAGGATTGCAATAGCATATTTGCTACATTTTTTTTTTTTTTTTTTTTTTTTTGCACAAAGCCATAATTGAGACATATTTTTTTGTTTGGATAAAATTGCGCACCTATAATTTAAATACATACAATATCAAAAGCCCTCTGTTTGTTCTTTGTATAGTACTTTAATTATTAAAAGAAATACATAATTTTTCATTGGGATAAGTTAAAAATTAAATCTATAGAATTTGGGACCTTATCTCCTACAATTTGTGAATATATGCAATACCTACAACGCAACAACTGTTTCAATAACAAAGTGTGAAATAATTTTTTTTTTTTTTAAATACACACACAAGCTCCAATTGACAACTAACTTGTCAAACCCTAAAACCATTTATGACCCATTTTCTAAAAACATTCATGCATTTATCGTCAACAACCAAACAGCTCCAACTCTCAATAATCATGACCAACCACAGCCTACCAAATTTGAAAAAAAGAAACCATTTTCCCATATACTTTTTTCATGAGAAACAAATAAAAGAAAAGTTGTGATCTCTCTCCATAATTTGCTCTTCGATTTGTTATGCCAATGACATATGTTCAAGCAAAGACAATGTCTTGAGGGATCAAATAGCATCTGTGACACCAAGTGGGTAGAGATTATTTATAACATTGTCATTTACAGTCATAATTTTGAAATCGGAACTGTTCAAAGAACCGTAAAAGGGAGAGATTTAGGGTTTTTAAAGTCGAATTGGAGTCAAACCATAATGACATCATAATTAATTTAATAATTATTTAATAAATAAATAAATATATTAAATTAGTAAAAATAGAAAAATTGACTAAAATAATTCAAATAAATATAAATATCTATATTTCAAATTTTTTTTTTTTTTTATATATCATAACTTTCATAAGACAAATAAGTAATATTAAATCAAAAGCAAACATAAATAAATATTGAATATCTCAATCAATGGATATATATATATATATATATGAAATTAATATACTTAAACTTTTTGTTAGAGTTTAATATTCTACTACTTTTTATGCAAGTCTTTTTATTCAAATGATCTTACATCATGTCTAGCCCATTTAATTACCCAATATTATTTTATTATGCCCAACCCCATTAATCACTTATGAAATTAAATAAAAAAAATACAAAAACTGAAGAGGGGCGGACATTGGTTTGTCCGCCCATTAAAAAACCAATTAAGTAAAAACACAGTCCAAGGCAATTTACAGAAGAAATAAGTGGCTGAATGGGTCAAGCACAACCAGTCCATCTTCTGCAATAGCCGAAACCTTCACCATGACAGTGAAGCAAAGAAGACCTGTAGAAATGGAGAAAATGTAGCGAGAGCGAGAGCGACAGAGACAATCTTATGGTTTGATAGCATCTCATGGCGGTTGAATCTTCAACAATGGCTGTAAGTACACAAAATAATATATATATATATATATATATTTATATATATATATATCTGACCTGAACTTGTGAGAACCGAATTATAAATTGTTCAAAAACTTCTTTAACGTTGACAATGTTTTGGTTTGGAGGTTGAAGGGCTTTGATTCTAAAAGCTTTTGGTTTTTTTTTTTTTTTTTGGTTTTTTTTGTTTTTGTTTTCTGGTCTGTTTGTTTGCTAAGAACCCCACAACAAATATCCATGGCTTTGAATATGATAATTTCGTGGGCGCTTATTAGTGGGAAGGTTTTGATTCTGCATTGGTATAGGTTAGGCTGATAGGCTCTTTATCTATGGAGACAAAGAGATTGCAGATATATATATATATATATATATAGAAAAATAAAGCAGTAGGTGTTCTATTTCCAATAAGCAACAATTGAACATTTTGAAAAACCTCTTGATCGGGAATAGGAAGAATCACCATTAATCAAGAGACAGATTTGAAGAAGGTCTGAATTAATGCTCAATTAGTTGAAAGAGTAGCAAAATGTTAATTACAAAAGGAAGAGATAATGCGTACCTGGGAGATGAACAGGTATGAAGAAGTGATTTTTTTAGCAAAGTGGCAATTGAACAGGTATGAAGAAGTGATTCAGAGGAGATGAAGAGATCAAGGAGGGAAGAGAGAGAGTTTGGCATTAGAAAGGTGAAATTCTAAAGTTTAGAAAGTGTGAAAGACAAGAAGAGCAAAAGGAGAAGGGGAGACAGAGGGGTTAGCATTAAAGACATCATTAACAACATTAACATAAGATTGGGCTTTATGGTGCAGAGTTGGAAATCATTTCTTTTTAATAGTATTTTAAAATTATGAGAAATATTTAGAAAAATTATTTTTAAATTATGGGAAAAATTTAGAAAAAAGAAAGGAAATGACATGGCTGCTGATGTGGCTCAATGAGAGTGTAGCAACATTAAATGCTACGCTTCAGCATTTAGTAATATATAGATTGGTGGTAATAAATTCTTTTGGCCAATCCCTGGCTCTTTATGCAACGCATGTAAGCTTAAAATAATTGACCTAGGGTCTAACAACTTGGTGGGATCAGTTTCAACAAATTTGGGATATCTACTAGATCTTGAACAACTACATCTAGGTCTGAATAACGTAGAAGGGGATTTGGACTTCATAACGTCTTTAAGAAATTGTAGCAAATTGAAAGTTCTGTCAATTGTATTAAGCCAATTCGAAGGTATTGTTAAGGTCTATTAGAAATATCAATCTCTTTTTTCCTCTTCTCTAGCTAGGAGCTCTCCTTCTCACATACGGTGAGACTACTTCTACTATAGTGTGAGTAGTACTATTTCTTTTCCTCTACGTTGTTGAATTTCTCTAGGGGTGAGAGTTTTGTCATACTATCCTTGCTGAGTTCAAACAGCATGGATTCTTATTTTATAGAGCGACTGCAACGTATTAGTTTGACGGCAGAAGAGGGGGAGATTATCACTATCCACTCGGACCACCGTGAAAAACTTTAGAGGAGTGTTCTCTCAGTCTAATAGGACGCTTCCTCACTTCAAAAACCATCAATCTCAGGGCTGCAAAGAATCTATTACGGTCGATTTGGAAAATGGGAAATGATCTGAAGATTATTGAAGTGGGTGATGGATTTCTTCAGTTCAAGTTCTCGTTGGAAAGTCAATTACAGTGGGTCATGAATAATGGCCCATGGAGTTTCGACACTCACATACTGCTCTTGCGAAGGTGGGAGGTGGGTATGACGACTTTCTCAGTTACTTTCCACCACGCTCCCTTTTGGGTGCAAGTTTGGGGTTTGCCTTTCGACCTCATTATAGAACAGATGGGGTGGGACATTGGTAAGGCCATTGGTCGTGTGCTAGATGTGGATAGCAAGGCGATTGTGTCAAATCAAGCTAGGTTCTTGAGGGTACATGTGGAACTGCCACTTGATAAATCGATTCGGCGTGGAGCTCCAGTTTTGTCTCTGAAGGGTGATAAGGTGATGGTGGCATTCCAATATGAGAGGCTCATGGGATTGTGCTACAACTGTGGGTTGCTGGGGCATGAAGCGAAGGGATGTAACGCAGGGATGAGAAGGCAGGGAGAGGATAGTCCATACGGTGAGTGGTTAAAGGCCGGAAGCCGGAAGCCAAAGCTATACAGAAATCACCAGCCGTCCAGCCCACAACAGCAGAACTCGACAAAGAGAACAAACAGTCAGGAATCACGTGAGAGGCACGTTCCTAAAACTGAAACCCCAGTAACTGATCCCGTGTTGTCTGGCATGGACATGTGCGTTACGGATAGGCAACTAGAATTAATTGCGAGTTATGGGGAGCAAATATTCCATTTCCCATACACGACAGGTCTCCATAATGATCATAATGACTCCATGATGCGCACGGAAAGAAATATTGAAGACCCCAATCCCGGAAATAAAGGAGACCTTAATGGTGACAGCTTGATTTCAATTCCAATTTCCTACGTCAATAGTGGTAACGGCAAGGAGGAAAACCCTAGTGGATTAATTGAGCCAACACGTGACTGCAACATGCCACGTGACCTTCAAAAAACAGGAAAAACAGAGGAAAAAAATGGAAAAGAAGGGCTTGGGTTGCACAGCCAAATACAACTGAGAAAGCAAAAATAGATGGGAAGGGAAGAAGAAAAAAAAGAGTGTGCATCGAGGAGGGAGAAAATGCTAATAATGGCAGTACAAAGCGTAACAAAACCATGGTGACTTCTTCAGTTTGCATAACGGCGGAGGCTGAAACCCAGCCCCGCCGAGCACAATGATTGTCCTAAGTTGGAACTGATGGGGCTTGGGAACCTCTGTGCAGTCACAGTCCTCTCTCATTTAATGAGAGAAAAAGCTCCCCAAGTTTTGTTCCTTATGGAGACGAAACAAATCGTAGAGGAGATGAAAAAAATTAAGGAGGATTTAAGATACGATGGAATGTTGGCAGTACCGTGTGTTCGGAGAGTAGGGGGGTTGGCTATGCTATGGAAGTCTGAGGTATTACTTGATATTCAAACATACTCTCTAAATCATATTGATGCTCACATTCTCAATGATCCTTCTTCACCATGGAGGTTGACAGGCTTTTATGGTAAACCGGAGCAATATCGGAAGCATGAATCTTGGAGCTATCTACGTCACCTAAATTCAAGAGCCTCATTTCCATGGGTGTGTGTAGGGGATTATAATGAAATATTGATGTCTGATGAAAAACAAGGGGGTCCACCAAGGGCAGGTCAGTTGATGGAGGATTTTTTATGTGCTTTATTACATTGTGGCCTTATTGATCTGGGTTTTAGTGGGAATAAGTTCACTTGGAGAAATGGCCGTCTTGGAGATGCTTACGTTCAAGAGAGACTAGACAGGGCCTGTGCTATAGTTGAATGGAGAGAGTTATTCCCTCACAGCAAGGTCACTCATTTACATGCGGCCTACTCCGATCATGTCCTTATTCTACTCGCAACTCAAGGGCTTACACACTTAACTAGACGAAAGAAGATACCAAAGCGATTTGAAGAAAAATGGGCTTCTCATCCGGAATGTGAGCAAATAATTTGGGAAGCTTAGAATGGTACAAACCCCACGGGTAGCCCCATGTTTAGGCTTTTTGAAAAAATAAAAAAGTGCCTCATGGCCTTGGTGGGGTGGAGTCGAAACATGAGAAGCTTGAGGGAAAGTATTGATGAAAAATATAGGGAATTAGAGGCTCTAATAGAGATGAACAATGCTAACAACATTGGCCAGATTAATAAGGTGCGGGATGAGATCAATGCATTACTATTATGGGATGAGTTGTTCTGGAGGCAAAGATCAAGGGCAATCTGGCTACCAGCTGGTGATAAAAACACAAAATACTTTCACCAAAGGGCAAACCAAAGAAGATGGAAGAATCAGATCACTGGATTTACGGATGAGAATGGTAGATGGTGCACATCAGACAATGAGATCGCTAGGGTGGCTGAATCATATTTCCAAAATTTATTTTCATCAGCCAACCCGAGTAATATGGAATCTGTATTGGAGACGGTGGATAGGGTGGTCACCCCGAATATGAACAACACACTATTACAGCATTACACACCGGTTAAGGTCAAGCAAGCCTTATTTCAGATGCACCCCTCCAAATCGCCTGGGCCGGATGGTATGTCCCCTTTATTTTTCCAAAAGTATTGGCACATTGTTGGTTGTGATGTCACTGAAACTGTATTATCTGTTTTACATTCTGGACATCTCTTGCATAAGATGAATTACACTCATATTGTGCTAATACCTAAGAAAAATGACCCAAAACTTGTATATGATTTTCGGCCCATCAACCTTGGTAATGTGGTGTGTAGGATTATCTCAAAAGTGTTAGCAAACCACTTGAAAATTATTTTGCCTAATATGATTTCTGACTCACAAAGTGCCTTTGTTCCTCAGCGGTTAATTACTGATAACACTACTGTAGCCTATGAGATTCTACACAGGATGAGAAATAAAAGGAGAGGGAAGAAAGGATAGATAGCCATTAAATTGGATATCAGTAAAGCATATGATCGAGTTGAATGGGAGTTTCTACGTAGAATTATGCTCAAACTGGGACTTGATTCAAAATGGGTCCAAGTAGCAATGGAGACAGTTTGTTACAACATCATACTCAGTGCTTATCAATGGGGAACCAAAAGGTTTTATTACTCCATCCCGGGGTATTAAACAAGGAGACCCTCTATCCCCATACCTCTTCCTCCTATGTGCGGAAGGCCTCTCATCATTGATAAGATCCAATGTTGCTTCCCAGAGATTACATGGTATTCAGTCTTGTCCAAATGGTGTTTGTATCTCACATCTCTTGTTTGCAGACGATAGCCTTATTTTTTTGCCAAGCCACAGTAGAGGAATGCCAGCATCTGATACAATTGTTGAGGAGATATGAGGTTGCCTCGAGTCAAACAATAAACAGGCAAAAAACCTCTATTTTCTTCAGTAAAAATACAAGAACTGAAGTGAAGGCCAATATACAAGAGTTGCTAGGGGCTTGGATTATGGAGGATTGTGAGGCATACCTTGGGTTACCTATGGTTGCAGGAAAATCTAAGGTAAATACTTTCAAAGCCTTATAGGAAAAAATAAACAAAAAGGTGTTGGGGTGGAAGGAGAAATTTATTTCCAAGGCCGGGAGAGAGATCCTAATTAAAACAGTGGCCTAAGCAATACCCACGTATGCTATGGGTATTTTTAAGATCCTTCAATCACTTTGCCAGTTCATCAATTCAACCCTAGCTAAATATTAGTGGGGCCAAACAAAAGATGAGAAGAAAATACACTGGATTTGTTGGAAGAAGCTGTGTAAGCCAAAAGGAAGAGGTGGAATGGGCTTTAGGGATATTGAGGCTTTCAATCTAGCTATGCTTGCCAAACAGTGTTGGAGATTGATTCACAATACCCACTCCTTATTCTATCGGGTATATAAATCCAAGTACTTCCCAACATGCTCTTTTATGGAGGCAAAATTAGGCAACAACTCGTCATTCGTTTGGAGAAGTCTGCTGGCTGCAAGGGAGGTGATTAGGGAAAGGTCAATGTGGAAGGTAGGAGACGGTTCCTCCATACAAGTCTCAAAACATAAATGGCTACCAAATAGACCGGTGTTCCTGGGGACTCCTAGACCTCAAATGTATGTAAACGAGTTGATTGACAGGGCCACAATGCAATGGGATAGGGAAAAGATTTTCGATCTGTTTGCTTATAGGACTAGGATGGATATCTTATCTATTCCCTTGGCCAGCAACTCAGCCCGTGATGTTCTAGTCTGGAAGGAAAATAAGTCTCAAACCTTCACTGTGAAATTAGCATATCTGGTGGCTTGTAGGCTAAAGGAGGCAACCTGAGTTGAACACTCTGCAGCAGATTCAGACAAGCACCTTTAGAGTCGCGTGTGGAAGTTGAATGTCCCTCCGAAGGTTCGAACTTTTGTTTGGCGAGCATGCTCAAATATATTGCCTACCAGAGACAATCTCCATCGAAGAAAACTAAGAGTGGACCCAAGATGTGAACTGTGCTGCCAACATCATGAATCAACTGGTCACCTACTGTGGGAATGCCCATTTGCAAGAAATGTATGGGTGTTATGCAGTGGGAGGATTCAGAAGTGCTCAAACTTGGCTCAGGATTTTTTTCTGCTATTCAGTATGATGGTGCGAAGACTGTCTCACGTTGAACTGGAAAGATGGGCCACGGTCTCCTGGGCGCTATGGAATGCTCGAAATAAATTTTATTTCGAGCAGGTCCAACTCCACCCAAGAAAGATTCTAGATGGCGCCCTTGGATTTTTAGCAGAGTACCAACACTTTGTGGCTGCACAGAACAGAGTTGCACATGCGGATCAACTTGTTGTAAACGGAGGTTAACATGGCTGTTTATGCATGCATTACCCGTTGGGTCCTTCTCTGTACAATGATGCAGTTTGTCACCCATTGTCTTGTTTGATGCCCCTATGTTTATCGGGTCCAATGGGCTTAAGTTGTATACCATTTTATTATCAATAAAGTTTTTCTATCTTTCCCTCAAAAAAAAAAAAAAAAAAATTCGAAGGTGTTGTGCCCAATTCTATTGGCAACTTGTCAACAAAACTTAATGAATTGTATTTAGGAGGCAACAAAATATCAGGAATGATTCTTGCATCTTTGCATAATCTTATCAACTTAATTAGTTTCTTCATGGAAGAGAATCTTTTTACAAGTTTGATACTTACTTATTTTGGGAAGTTCCAGATGATGCAAGGATTCTTTTTATGGGGCAACAATTTGTCAGGCAAAATCCAAAGCTCCACTAGCAACCTCACTCAATTGGTTTATTTAGACTTTTTTCAAAACAATTTAGAAGGAAGCATAACTCTAAGTATTGGTAACTGCCAAAGTTTGCAACAATTGGATGTTTCACAAAATTACCTCAGCGGAGTTATACCTTAATAGGTTTTTTCTCTTTTCTCTTTTCTCTTTGTCGAATTGCTTAATCTATCCTACAACTCATTTAGCGGCAAATTACCTGTTGAAGTTGGCAATTTGAAAAATATCAATTCTCTAGATGTCTCTAAAAACAACTTGTCTGGTGAAATTCCCACAATAATTGGAAATTTATTGAATTTAGAAAACCTCTACTTGCAAGGGCATTCCTTTGAAGGAATCATACCTTCATCCATGGCTTATTTGAAAGGCCTTGAACTTTTGGATGTTTCGTGAAACGACCAGGGGCAGAGGCACATTATGCCATGGCCCCCCCAAAATTTTTTAAAACCTCTATAATAGTAGGAAGAAATAGGTCTCACACTTTCTCATTTAAGAGCTGGCCCCCTATGAGAAAAACTTGGCCCCTCCTCCAATATATAGCCATAAAAATGCCCCACCCCAAATTCCTACTTTTCATCTTTTTTACTTTCCTTTCATTCTCTAAGACATGTCAACCATATCCACATTTTTTTTCTTCAGTGAGGCTATGTCCCATAGCTATTCAAAGTCCTATGTTGTACTAGTGTGGGAATTATCATTAGAGAGTAGAGAGAGGATACAGTATTAGAATATTAGTAGGAATGAAATTGATTTTGAATTTAGTTGAGATGAGTGAAATTGATTTTGAATTTATTTTTGACCATAGTAGTTTAATTTGGTTGAGTTTAAATTTTATAGTTGCTTATAGTGACTTTGTCATATTTAATTTCTATAAATATTATTTCTTGTAAATGTAGTCTAATTTTGGTTAGATTTTATGTTTTTTTTCTAAAACTAATGCATGAAGATATGTATATACGTATATATGTTATACTTTGTATTTTTCTTGAATTGCAAATCAATATCATAATATTACCTCGGCCCCCCCAACCAAAAATTTCTAGCTACGCCCTTGGAAACGACTTATCAGGATTTATTCCAAAGGATCTAGAGAAACTTTTATTTTTAAAATACTTGAACATTTCGTTCAATGATATTGAGGGCCCACTACCAACTGTTGGAGTTTTCAAAAATGTAGATGCAATATCAATTATTGGAAACAATAAGCTTTGTGGGGGTATTCCACAATTACAACTACCAAAATGCCCTAAAGTTACAAAATCAAGAAAGTCTCTTGCTTCTAGAACAATAATCACAATTGTTTGTGTGGCTACCTGTCTCCTTCCAGTTTCATAATTTATTGTCCTTTATTGGAGGAAAAAATATAATAAAAAAAAATCATCTTCTATAGTCTAAAAGATGGATCTCCTTCCAACAATTTCGTACAAAATGCTTCATCAAGCAACTAACGAGTTTTCTATCAATAATTTGATTGGATCTGGTAGTTTTGGATCAGTTTACAAAGGAATTCTTAATCAAGAAGAAATGTTAGTTGCAATAAAAGTCCTAAATCTTCAAACTAATAGAACTACCAAGAGTTTTGTGGCGAAATGCAATGTCTTGAGAAATGTTCGAAACTAAAATCTTGTGAAGATCTTAACATGTTGCTCTAGTATCAATTATAATGGCGATGAATTTAAAGCTCTTGTATTTGAATTCATGACAAATGGGAGCTTAGATATATGGCTACATCCAATGACAGATTGTGAAAAATCAATAAAAAAATTTGAGCTTCCTTCAAAGAATAATTATTGCAATTGATGTGGCTTCAACAATAAATAATATGCACAATCATTGTCAGCAACAAATCATATATTTTGATTTAAAGCCAAGCAATACTCTTCTCAATAGTGAGATGATTGCTCATGTATGCGACTTTGGTCTAGCAAGACTCCTCACAAGCACTGATGATTCTTCCTAGAAGTGTACTAGCACAATTAGGTTAAAAGGATCTATCAGCTATGTTGCTCCAGGTATAACCTCTCTTATTTAGTTTTAAATCCTTAACAATCCTATAATATGTTGCTTTTCTCTTTGTTACTTTATCAAAAGATAAGAATTAACTACTTGTATTTTTGAGCATATAAGCTTTTTTATATTCGTAAAATTAGTATAAACATATTAACATGCTCTCTTGCTTACTATTTTTTGTCTCTGTTTAGGGGACCACAATTTGACTCCCTACAACCACTCTAAAAACAAGGCCGTGTGGCGTGATGTCAAATGCCATAAAAGATTTGAGTGTGTCTTCCTCATCACCAATTGGTTTTGAGGTCAATTGGCATAGCTCACGGTCTGACAAGTGGTATCAAAGCCAAGGTCATGGGTTCAAGTCACGGGAGTGTAATTGTAAGGGAGGGATTCTTGGGGGGACCACAAGTTGGCTCCCTCCAACCACTATAAAAACAGGTCTGCGTGGTGTGAAGTCAAATGCCATAAAAGATTTGAGTGTGTCTTTCTCATCACCAATTGATTTTGAGGTGGAATAGCACAGCTCATGGTTCGACAGTCTCTTATAACAAATATTCACTTAAGTACATACAAGCACATAATTAATTTTACTTAAAATTTAAAATAAAATAATTAATAGCAAAAATAAGATTCATACTCTAAGAAATGCCTAAGTTAATTTGGTGATGGACATCTTGATCCTTTGGCTAAGCTTCATATCTTCTTTGTATGCATATATTTCAATCAAATTAAACATGCAAAAAGAAAAAGAAGTAATTTGGTCGCTCAGGATAAAGTTTCATACATTTTCCTTCCAATGCGGAAGTAATATCATATGTCATATTATTTTTCCATATAGATTCATTTCATTTGCTTTGAATTTGCATTTTGTAGAACTAATCCATTTCATTATAGATAGAAATTTCCTAATTTCCTTCCATTCGAGTTGAAGAGTATGGCATGGGTGGTGAGGCATCGACTGAGGGGGATTTATATAGCTACAGAGTCCTTGTGCTGGAAATGTTTATAGGAAGGATGCCCATTGATGATATGTTTAAAGATGGTTTGAATCTCCATAATTTTTTTAAGATGGCATTACCAAAAAGACTTGCTCAATTTGTTGACCCAATGCTTTTGCCACGAGAAGTTGAAGAATTGGGAGTTGCAACTGCGGTAATGATGGCAACTGAAAAAGATGACAATGATAATGAAATTGAAGTAGAAGAAGCTAATTATATTGAGGATTCTAGGCATATTGATGTTGACATGCAAAAGTGCTTACTCTCAATTCTAACATTGGAATCTTATGTTCATTGGAATCCCCAGAACAGAGAATGAGTATGGAGGAAGTCATTAAGGAACTGCAATTGCTAAAAAGTGCTTTCATTAGTTTAGGGATCCGTAGAGGTAGACCAAGTAGAGCTCAAGTAAGGCATATTTAGTTTTGATTATAAGACTACACTAAGTAGTGTGTCCTATTCATTTACTTTGATTTCATTCAGTCCCCAAATACTTCTATTAAAAAAACATGGAGATTTTATGTTCTTATTAATTTTGAGTAGATTATCATAGCTGATTGTAAAATTGGATTTTCATTTTTCATTCATGATCAAAATACTAAACAGAAATTGTCATCTTATTAAAATCCACAACCTTCTTGAAATAATTCCTATCCCTTTTCTTATGTTATCAAAGGTTTAAAATGGTGAGCTAACGTTTTTTTTTTTTTTTTTTTGTGTGTGAATTACAGAGACATGAAACAAATAGAAGAAATTAAATGTCTTTAATAATGCCTGGATTAAGCATGGGATTAGGCATTTCTACCTGATCTGTTATAATATTATGCTAGTTTAATATCCCTTTTTGAAAGGATCAATGCATGATTTTCTTTCACTTCTAGTGTTGGAGTCATGATTTTCTTTCTCTTCTGGTGTAGGAGTATTCTTCATGTACTGTGCTTTGTTCTACTACGATAATGTGTGACTGTGTTTGTACTAATAATAAAGTCAATTCCTAAAAGCCTTTTATAGGAAGGGAATGTGTCGAAGATGCCATGCTAGTTTAGAACTTTATAGAGCATTATTCTAGTGTACAAATAAAAGTGGATCTTTTGTTTAATTTCTATTTAAACTTAATGTTTTAGATTGCATTATCTTGTGGCTAAAGAGTGTAACAATCAATCTGAGTTTCAATTTATTATATAAGACTTTAAACAAAGACTAAAAAGGAACAATCACCCTTCACTGCCTAGAACTAATTCTTCAAGGATCTAGGTTCCAATATTGTTTTATTGAAAAAGAAATGAAGAATGCAATCTATTCATAGACCAAAAGGTCATTCAACTATCAAAACTACTAAGCCTAATAGTAGCCCACTCGACCAACAAAACAAACCAAAAAGACAGAGTTAACCTGTGCATTAATAGTACAAGCTAAACAAACATCTGTGAATTATGAACAGGAGAACACTTGCTTAAGCAATCAACCTTCCAAGCACACAACAAATAGTCTAGCACACAGAAATAACCATAGCAACTAATTGGCAATCTATAGCAGCAACAATCTGCAGAATCCAGAGTCATTTTTTGCACCTCTAGCTGTATTTACTTGCAAGAAAAAAGCAAGCAGCTGACTTCAGTAAACAACACAAATGCAACACACAACCCAAGCAAAGCAAATAAATATAGTGCAATACAATTAGCCATAGTTAGTACAGCATCCAACTACCACAAACAAAATTAGAACCTTTGCCGTTTTCCATTTATCCAACAAGCGGCTCTATTATAACTCAAAATCCAAACAAATTCCACAATTTACTGTAGAAATTAAAGATCATTGAGCCGTGGAGATCAAAATAAAATTGTTTAAACCCCAAAGTCAGCAAAGAACCCTGTTTAGAGTGGAATTGGGGCAGGAACGGAGTTAGAACTTGGAGTTAGGGGGCCAAAGATTTTTCTCAATTGGAATGTCGAGATTTTCCTCAATTAGGACATCAAGATTTTCCTCAACATTAGTGGTTGGCAATGTTGCACCACTAGTATTAGCTTATAAATCATTCGAAGCTTTTCTTTTGAAAAAAGCAAATATGGTAGTTGGCTTTTTCATAATTTACAAATAAAATATAATTTGAAATTATCATGTCATTATATGGTTAATAATCTACAATCATTACACACAATAGACAAGCACTATACACACAAGTGCTCAACAATTAACCAATAAATTTTAAAGTTGCAAAAAATCTCTTTAATTATTTACCCAAAAAAGAATCTCTTTAATTTTTTAAAAGACACCAAACCGCTATAAGACAAAACTACATAAATAGCATATAACATCATATGGGCTGCAATAGGTGTTGACGTGTTGCTAGTGTTGTACTGTTGTGTGTTGCGTTTGTTTATGCTTTTGAGTTATGCTTGTGCCACGTAAAGTTGCACAACTTGTACTACAACTCACTCACATGGTGAGTTGTGAATGGTAAAGGGGTGTCCTATCACTACTCTACCGTTCACAACTTGTCACATGGGCGAATTGTGGCACAAGTTGTGCCACTTTATGTTGCAGTAGCATAGTTCCATGTTTTTTCATTAAACAAACTTAACAAAGAGAGGACTGCTGGCTGGACAACTTTTTATTTATATATATATATATATATAAATTTTCTCATTGATTAAAGAGAGAAAGATGAGTCTAGACTCTAGAATTTTACCTCTCTGGTTCTCTCTTTCACTCTTTCTCTATAGTCTCTTCTAGACAAAACTACCGTCCTTGCTTCTATGTCTCTCATTGCTACCTCTCTTTAAATTTTCTTCACAATTTAATCAAACAAGCATTAGAGATTCAGAAATGAGAGGAAGGGATACAATATTCTCATCCAAAAATATAAAAAGATTAGATATAAATTACCAGGCTTGGGCTAACAGGGCAGGGCTGTGTTACAGTGGACTGGTGGTGGCCGATGGCGTTAGGCATGGTGTGCTAGTCTACCTTTGCTTCTGTTGCTTGCTACTACCCAACTCCTCAATATGAGGTCTTCTGCGGTTTGTCTTAAGTTAGGGTTTTTTTTTTTTTTTTTTTTTTTTGAGTGACTTAGAAGTCCCCTTCTTTTTCCCTTTTATTATATGTGTACCTTGCCGTTGGGTGATTTCCTACTCCTAGACTAGTTAGATCTCAAGTTAGAATTGGCTATGATTTTTTTTTTCTTGTGTTTATTTTGGGGTGTTGTTTGGGCTTAATTTTTTATATTGGGCTAATATTTTTTTATAACTTTTAAAAATATCAATAATATTGTTGAGAGGGAAAAGTACAATTTTATTGAAAAAAATTGCTAAAAATAATATTATATATATACTAAATTTAAAAAAAAAAAAAAAAAAAAAACTGGGGGACCACTGCCCAGTCTCTCTTCCCCCCCCCCCCACCCCCACCCACCCGGCCAACAATAGCTTCGTCCTTGAATTAGCGAATTTTGCATTGAACTCACTCAAGCTTGCCTCTAACATCTTTCTTTATTTTTGATAGGATTTGATACTCTTCCTTTGGAAGAAAATATAATACATAGATGCCCACCATCCAATCTTACATATGGATGCTCTATTCTATGTCCCTTCCCTTTGAGGTTCCTAATAGCCCAATCCCCATAAACGTGTGTCTGGAAAGATCACTAAATAAAGAAATGGAACATGCTTTCAACACAACCCCTGCATCGCAAACAAATAGTGTCACTTGCGTAACCCCATTGGGACAGCCTACCTCTAATAGTTAATTTATTCTTGATCACCAATAAGCCAATGAGAGCATGCTTTGGTATGGTAAGGTTGAACCACAAGAGCTTCCACCAGTCCACCACCTTAGCCTTACACCTTAGCCTTACACCTTAGCCTTATCCTCTTCCTTTAGATCTATAAGACTTAATTGGTTTTAAATTATGACTAAATCCTCAGATCTAGCAAGCTTCCAAAACAAAGTTCTATTTTTTAGGACTAAATCTACCTTAATTAGCATCAAAGATAATTACTGCATCATATATAATCCTATATATTTCCAAATTTAAGTAAAAGTATTCCAACTGGGTGCCAATGATAATGCCATAGGAAGAACTGGGGTTTGGAACATAGCGTTGGCTTTTGGATATCATATCAAACCCAAACACAAGTTCATCATATAAGCCAATCAGACTGTTAAAGATATATTAGCCCGTTAGTATAGGCCCAAACATAATACTACTTTGTGTGCAATCCAAGTCTCTTACTTGTACTAGAAGTCTATTAGTTTAGGGTTTAGTCTACTATATATACCCATGTTATGGTTCATTGTAACACAAGTTTTGTACTACACTCTTATAATAAAAATGTAGCCCTTAAAGGTTTCCTCCGTGGATGTAGGCTATAAAATTGAACCATGTAACCCTTGTGTTCTTGTGTTCCTATTTTATGCTTCTATCTTTTGAATCTATTCAAGCATATTCAACATAGAATATATATCATAACTAATATTTAACATGGTATCAGAGCCATTACTCTAATTTTCTTGTGTCTTGTAGTCTTGTCTTTGTTGGTATTTTTTGCTGCCTCAACTTCTCCAGTTAGTAAACCTTTTCAATGTCCTCCCCTGATTACTCTGCCGCCATCAGAGGTCCTTAAGGTTGAATCTCCACCACCGGAAGCTCGCTCTCCTCCACCAAGACCACTGCCTTCGTCAGATCTCTCACATCGGACCTCCGATTAGGACATAAGAAATATTATCGTGTATATCTTCAACCTCTCTACACAACGCCACCAGAATCATCACCATTTGACCATCCACACGCCACCATGCGCCAGTCAAAGTTTCGGCAAAATTCTTCCATGCACCTCACGTGCCACAAAGGTTGCTCCGATCTAGTTGCTGTCGTCACTGTTGGAATCGTTTTTCTCCTACCAACATCGTCGATAAAGAATCGACCTCATCGGACGTCTCACGCGCCCTCATGCACTGACGTCATCTGACACATCACCCCTAGTTGACGTCATCAACATGTGCTCAGTCTCCTGTTTACGTCACACTGACGTCATCTACCTACGTCAACGCCACATCAATTGCTGATGTCATCATGCCTACGTCATCCATTGACCTGTTGTGTCAGCCGCCATTGCCATTGACTTTGATCGTTGACTTTGACTAGTGTTGACCATTGACTTTTTGTCAAATTTGACTTTTTGCAGTCTAGGTACTCCTTAGCTAGTTTTTCACATAGATTTCATTTTTGCATATTTTTCTCCTAAATGAAGAACAATGATAGGTCTTCTTCTTATTACAACAATCCTTGCTGACAATCCAACACATGTTTTTACAAACATCTTGGCCATAATATTGAGACTTGCTATCATTGTAACAAATCAGCTGTTTCTGGTTTTGCTTCTACTACTGCTAACACTGAGAGTATCCAACCAATGGCACTCGTCTCCACACAGTCTAAAGTCTTCTGAATCCACTATCGCCATTTCCGCAGTTGACCTTCAAAATATCATCACTAATACCATTTGTATGATTGATAATGTATCTTATTCCTCTTTTCTTTTAGTTTTATCTGGTATGTCTCCTTCCTCTTGGTTTATGGATTCTGCTTATGGCAACCACATGACACCTCACTCATCCTTATTTTCTCAACTTGATCCTGCACCACACCTTCTTAATATTCGCACAATTAATGGTTTCATAATGTTTGGTCATAATATAGGTTCTATCTCGACCTCCAACCTCTCAGTTCCTGGGGTCTTTAATGTTCCTAACCTTTCTTACAATTTTTTTTTCTATAAGACAATTAACTGAGTTGGGTTATCATATTATCTTTGATTATTCTAAGTGTATTGTGCAAGAACCAAGGACGGGATAGGAGTTTAGGAGCGGTCCCAGAGTTGGGCGTATGTTTCCCGTGGACAACCTTTGTCTTCCACCTATTGCTCCTGTTTCTGCTGCTGCTACAGCTATTGCAGTTTTTTCTATTCCTTCCTTTGCACTTTGGCATGCCCGTCTTGGTCACGCATCTTCCTCACGGATACAACACTTGGCTTCTAGAGGTTTGTTAGGTTCAATGTCCATAAAAAATTTTGATTGTGTTTCTTGTCAGTTAGGAAAATAACCAGCTTTGCCTTTCAATACTAGTGAATCAATGTCCACTGATATCATTGACCTAATTCATTCTGATGTCTAGGAGCCTTCCTCTATCTTTAGTATTGGTGGATCTCGATATTTTGTTGTCTTTATTGATGATTATTCTTGCTATAGCTTGATTTTTCATATGAAACATCGTTCTGAATTATTGCAAGTATATTCTAATTTTGTAAAAATGGTTGAAACTCAATTTTCCAAACGTATCAAAATTTTTCGATTTGATAATACTCTTGAATACACTCAATATGCTTTCCAGGCTGTTTTACATTCCTATGGCACTATTCATTAATTAACTTGTCTAGGTACCTCTTGGAAAAATGGTAGAGCCAAACGAAAATTTCGTCATATTCTTGACACTGTTTGTGCTCTCCTTCTTTCTACAAAGTTCCTGCTCCTTTTTTAGGCGAAGCTACTCTTCATGTTATTCATGCTATTAATCGCATTCCTAATCCTGTCATCCAAAATCAAACTCCATATGAGCACCTTTTTGGGTCGCCTTCAGACTATCACCACCTTCACTCCTTCAATTCTGCCTGTTTTGTTCTTCTTCAGCCACATAAGCATAACAAACTTGAGCCTCAGTTTAGACTTTGTTGTTTTCTTAGCTATGGCAAAACTCAAAAGGGGTATCAATGTTATGATCCTGTCTCTCATCATCTTCGTATCTCCCACAATGTTGTCTTTTGGGAACATCGCTCCTTTGTCGAGCTTTCTCACTTCCGTGGCTCCCTATCTACCTCTTTTGTCTTAGATCTTTTTCCAGATGAGCCACATCTTCCTTCTATAATTACTTCTGATCCTCCTATAGACTTCTCTATCCAACCACTAGATATATTTGATGCCTCTCTTGGATCACTCTCTAATGAACAGGTCGAAGATGAGTCACCCAACCTTGAGCTTAGGTCCCTTACTCCTACTCTACCTGAAAATCTTACACAAGACATTCCATCTTGTCACTTAACTCAGGTAAGATCCATTCATGCACATTTACTTGACTATCATTATTATATTGCCCTTGCTACACTATACGAGCCTCACACCTATCGTGAGGTCTTCACTGACCCTTTATGGTAGATTGCAATAAAAGAGGAATTTGATGCATTATCTAAAAATCATACTTGGGATTTGGTGATTCTCCCCCTAGGAAATCTGTGGTTAGCTGTAAGTGGATCTACAAGATCAAGACTCATTCTGATGGGTCCATTGAGTGATATAAGGCTTGTCTTGCTGCAAAAAGTTTTACACAAGAGTATGAAATTGATTATGAAGAGACCTTTGCTCCGGTTGCTCGAATTGCATTTATTTGTGCCTTCTTAGCTGTTGCCGCTACCAGTAAATGGGACTTTTTTCAGATGGATGTCAAAAATGCCTTCCTTAATAGGAATTTAAGTGAAGAAATTTATATGTAACCTCCTCCCAGTCTCTCTATTAAACCAAACAAGGTTTGTCACCTTCGACAAGCACTTTATGGCCTTAAATAAACTTTACGAGCTTGGTTTGCCAAGTTCAGCTCTACCATCTCTTGCTTGGGTTACATTGTCAGCCATTATGATTCTGCCTTATTTCTTCATCGCACCGTCAAAGGCACCATTTTTCTTCTCCTATATGTGGATGATATGATCATAACTGGTGATGACCTTGGTGGCATTCAAAAACTCAAAGGATTTTCTTTGTGAATAGTTTGAGATGAAAGATCTTAGGCATTTCAGCTACTTCTTAGGTTTCCGAAATCACTCATTTCACAGATGGTCTTTATATTACTCAAGTTAAGTATGCTTCTGAACTTTTGTCTCGAGCTGGACTCATTAATAGCAAGACTGTTGACACTCCAGTTGAACTTAATGCGCATTTGACTCCTTTGGGGGGGGGGGGAATAATTGTCTAATCCCTATCTTTACAAATGATTGGTTGGCAGCCTAGTTCATCTCATTGTCACTCGTCCAGATATTTCCTATGTTATTCACCAGATGAGCTAGTATTTGTCTGCTCCACGATTGACTCACTATGTTGCTGTTTTGCACATTCTTCGATACCTGAAGGACACTCTCTTCCATGGTCTTTCTACTCTACTCAGTCTCCTCTTGTTCTCCATGCATTCTTTGATGCTAATTGGGTAGGAGATCCCACTGATCGTAGGTCCACCACTGGTTATTGCTTTCTTTTTTGTTCTTCTCTGATTTCTTGGTGAAGCAAGAAACAAACCCTTGTGGCTCGCTCTAGTACTGAAGTAGAATATCATGCAATTGCTGATACCACATCTGAGCTCCTTTGGTTACGATGGTTTCTTAAGGACTTAGGTGTGTCCACGTCCTCTGCTACTCCTCTTTATTGTGACAACCAGAGTGCTATTCATGTTGCTCACAATTATGTCTTCCATGAATGGACTAAAAACATAGAGATCGATTGTCATTTTATCCGTTACATCTTGTCCATGATGCTCTCAAGTTGTTCTTAGTCTCCTCTAAAGATCAACTTGCAGATATCTTCATCAAATCACATCCTAAGGGATGCATTTGTGCTTTGGTTGACAACCTCAAGTTGGCCTTATACCCACCTTAAGTTTGAGGGGGGCAATTAACGTATAATAGGTTGTGGGCTTTAGGTCCACCTTTTTTACTTGTACTACACACTTTGCTTTCTATATTAAGGCACTTTTATATATTTTATTACTTGAGAAATACAATAAATTTATTCAGTATATCTAACATAGACAATTTTTTTTTTCAAAATCCATCTATAATAAAGTCCATTCCAAGATGTATCTCATAATCCACTACCTACACTGAAGCCTGATCCAGTTCAATCTTCAAAATCAAGCACATTTAGCCCAATCCAACCAATGAATACTGAACGCACCGTTTCTAACTTAATAAATTTGTATTCACAATCCAGCCAGTGAAACTCACATTTCAACTTTCAAACACAAGCTTGCATTTTGTTATGTTTTAGGGATTTTATGGATTTTCACGTAAGACACACGTATTGTACTATTGTTTTTGACTAAAGAATATTATTTTATAACCATATATATATATATATATATTTCTTTGCTCTATATAATATAGATGAAAAAACAATGTTGTTTACTCTCACAAAAACAGCCTTGCCTAATGAAATTGGAAACTAGTACGTGAACTGTGCTAGTTTAAAAAACAGACGTGAGATTAGGGGGCAAGGGAAACCTCAAATTCAAAAAAAAAGGGGGTAAGCCTTGATAAAAGGGAAAAGAAAAAAAAAAGTGAATACTAGGAGTGATTGAAGGATTATAGGCTTGGAGCAATTCATTGAATACTTAGTTTAAAAACCAACTAAAAAGTGGTTCTATTTCATATTTATGTGAGAATTAAAGATATATTTTTACCGAGTTATCCAGTTTTGTCTTTGCTTAAAATTAGGGTGTAGGGGTATTTTTGAACCACTGAAATGTCCATCCTAAACTAGGGGAAACCTTTTAAATAGTAGAATAGATATAGATATAGAAGTATATATAATAATATGCAGTAGGTGTCAGTAAGCTTAATTAGTCTTTTATTATCGAATAAGATATCAATGGTTCCACTCCCTCTACCACAAAATAACTCAATTACTAGCTCTCTTGTTATAGATTTAGAATACTATTGTATCTATAATAATAATAATAATAATAAGCGAAAATAAAGGGAAGGTAAAAGAAAAAAGAATAAAAACCTAACACAATTGGAGCCCCTTTGATGAGAAACGGGCTTCAAACAACTAATATCACAATGATTCGGCCCTGTCCCACCAATAATTTACCCTTCAAACACTTCTTACCAAACTCACTCCAACACCAATAATAGCTAACGGAAAGTGTGATATCACAATCACTACAAAACGCGGGCCTGTCTGGCTGCGTTTTTTTGGGCCGCGTTTTTAAAAATGCGGCCCAAAATGGCATAAAGCCCCGTTTTTTAAAAACGGGGCTTAAAGGCACAAGGCCCAGCCGCGTTTTATACGCAGGGCCTTAGGCCAAGTGATGGGCTGCGTTTTTCTGCGTTTTGTCCGCGTTTTTTTTGGATGTTATTAGGCCGCGTTTTTAAAAAACGCAGCCTCAAAACCTATAGTGTTCAGATCAATTTTCTTAAAAATTCCCATCATTCGTTTTCTCTTTATTTTGTTATCCCCCTCTGAAATTTTCTCTCACCCTCCATCTTCTCTTTCTCTTTTTTTTTTTTCTCTATCCCTAAACCCCACAAAAAATCGAAACCCAAAAAATGTCAGACCTCGGCGGCGCAAGCATGGTCCGCCAAAACCCACGGCAGGTCACGGCGCCGAAGGAGGCGCTGGAGTTCGAGACCTCGAAGGAGGTCCAGGTAGTAACGAGCTTCGCAGAGATGGGAATCAAAGACGACTTGCTCCGCGGCATCTACCAGTACGGCTTTGAGAAGCCCTCCGCGATTCGGCAGCGCGCGGTGGTTCCGAATTGGGTTCTGTGTAAATATTTGATTTTTGGTGTTTGTGACTTTATATGTGATGTAGGTTTTTGATTCTTGTTGTGAAGAGTTATTGGTTTTGGTTGTTTCGAATTGGGTTCTGTGTAAAGATTTGATTTTTGGTGTTTGTGACTTTATATGTGATGTGGGTTTTGATTCTTGTTGTGAAGAGTTATTGGTTTTGGTTGTTTCGAATTGGGTTCTGTGTAAAGATTTGATTTTTGGTGTTTGTGACTTTATATGTGATGTGGGTTTTGTCTTTTGGATCTTTTTTTTAATGTTTTGATCTTGTCATGTATTGATATTGTTATATTTGTTTTGTGATTGAAAGGGTCAGTTGGGTATGTTCAATTCTGAAACTTTATTGGGTTGGTGGGTGGTGGTAGCTTCCTTAGATTTATTTATGCCTGCCTTTGTGTGTGTGATTGTGGGGAATATAATGTGGCTGCTTTTAGGCACTGTTTCGTTAGCGTTTTGGAAGTCTCTCTTTTTTTTTTTTTTTTTTGCTTTTAGGATCCCAACATTGTAGTCAAAAGTGAGAAAAAGGCACTTTGAAAGCTCTGGACGGGCAGACCTGAGGGCCGTGTTTACTAGTGTTATCAGTTAAGGGACTTATAAAAAATAAGGGTTATTAGTTAAGGGGAAGATTTTCTTTAAATAAATTTTGATGTTAATGAGTTCATTAGAGGGTTTAATGTATTGAAGTTGTTGAGGTAAATGTCCTAATTCTTGGTGGGCCACTTAGTATGTGTACCTGCTGTAAATATGGACAGACAGTAATATGTAGGCTTTAGGTGGGCATGTAGCGAGTTTCATATTGCTGAAATTGGACTTACAAACATGGAGACTTATATATGTGGGACTTTGATGAAAGGGCAACTTCATTGTAGCATAAGAGAATCAGGTGCAACTTCAGTGGTGCACACTACTATATATTAGACTTGTTGAGTGAGTCGTTAATCCATGCAGGTTTGTAGTTGTCTCTTTCTTAAGTGGTGTAGCCTGTGAAACCAGATTTTTCTCTGTTTGTTCTACAGGTTAGATTCATTGAAGATGTGATTGGGACCATTATCAGTGGAGCAGTTTAGTTTTATAGTGAAATTTTAGTAGCAATATTGACATCTTTAATTAATACACACACACACATATATTCATGTGTGGAATCATCAAAATGCTAAACAAGATTCTTCTAAGCTTTTGTTTTTTATTGTCATTTATGTCATTAAATATAAGATTGGACTTAGTAGATGTTGGAGTTAATCCAAGACCAAGAGCTATGGAAGTTGATTCTGGAGAGAAGCGTCTAAACGAGCTTGGATACAAGCAAGAACTCAGAAGGGAAATGGTACATATATGATACTTTGGTTATATGTCTTTTATTTATAAATGTATTTAAACAAAAAATCTTGGAAGTCTAATTGATGTGTTTTGAATTAAGGACATCCAGAAACTTTTTATTTGATATTACATAAATGTTGATGGGGTTTTCTGAATAATATGTATGGAACCATCGAGATGAGAAAATTTCCTCTCTTCTTTTAGCCCTTTTTTTTCCTCAGTTATTTATTTATATATTTAAAATTTAACAAAATTAGTTTTTAGATTTTTGTCACAAATTTAGTATAAAAAATATAGAAATTGTATATATATATATATATATATTTATAAATATATGCAAATAAATTACTAGAAACTACGAGATATTCAATTAGACATGCATAATCCTCTTCCCGCGTCCCTTATACCAATGATGAAAAACTTTCTTAATTTCTCTTTCTACCCCATATTTTGCTTCTTTTTCTTCTTTATTTCTGGACTGCCCATTTGGCTGGACCTCGATGGGGGCCATTTGCATCATAGTGCTGCGCTTGGCTTGAAACCATAGGTCCCATTTCTAGAATTGGCGCACAGGTACTGCCACTCTTTTCTTTACCCAATAAGTTTTCTCCATGAATACTTAAGAATTTTTCTAACTTTTGCATAGAAATATATATATATATATATATATATGAAGATTGGATTAAGATCCTTTAGCTTTCTTAGTATAACTTATTTTAGATTTCTTAAAATTTGAGTCATTTATCTTAAAATGAATTGATTAAATTTTACCACGTCATCAATATTTAAAAAATATTATAGTGTTAAGGTTTATTACTAATTTGATGAATTTGAATTCTCTTGTTCCTAGCTTGTATATTAGTGTGGCAATCTTGATCTCTGCTAGGCCAAGAATGATATATATTGTGTGGCTTTCTTTTATGCATAAAATGCAGTTTGCAGACTATTTGGCTTCCTAGTAAACACGTACACACGCACACAAATATGTTGGTGATTTTGCTTAATTCTGCCATGATACTTTTCAGTTCAATATTTAGCATTCTAGCCAATTTAATGCTTCTATAATATATGAAAGGGTGTCTCATCTATACGAAAATGAAGAGAAAATGTGGGTGGTTTTGGGTATAACCTTGCCTAAAGTTTGGAATCTAACTCACGTTGAATTTGAAACTCTTACATTAGTGTCCCTACCACCAACTTTTCAAGGTTCGTAGCTATGATGCACCTAAGTTTATTGTTTTTCTATTTCATTGAAACTTGTCATTTAAACTCTTACGTTGTAGCTAGCTTTTGTATGGAGGAAAAACATTGTCAAAGAAAGCCTAATTAGTGTTATTGGGGTATTGATATTTGAAGATTTTTGAAAGGATATTAAAGATGCCTTCATGTACATATACATTTTACATTTAAAATCTTGTTGGGACACTGTTTTGTTGGGAACTGCTATTGTAACTTGTTAATCACTAGAATTGCTGAGAAATTTTGCTTGTTTGTTTGTTTTTGGATTCATCTCGTGTTCTTATGTCCAACAATCTGGAAAGTTTAGCATACATGACTCACTGTTTGTTCCATCTTCAGTTTTTGAAATAAATGCTAGTAGTTGAAAAAAAAAAATAAGTCACTCCTGGTTGTTTGCAGTATGTTTCTTTTTCGTCATAATTTCCTATTTACATGGTTGATGGATATTCTGATCTTATATTTGTTAGAGATTTTTAGGCTTCAAGAATCTGGTATTACTTTGTAATTGTAAATTGTAAATGAAAGAAGTTGTTTATTAATAGTTTGGGCTCATCTTGGGGAAAAAGATTTTTATGTTAGTTTATTAATAAAGCTGTTTTCAGCCCTATGGCCGCACTTTTTAAGCGCGGCCTAAGGTTATGGTCTTAGGCCGCGTTTAAAACGCGGCCTAAGGCCAAATGGGGCTGAGACCTGATCGGTCTGTTTTCAGCCCTATGGCCGCACTTTTTAAGCGCGGCCTAAGGTTTTGGCCTTAGGCCGCGTTTAAAACGCGGCCAAATACCGTAATCTTAGGCCGCGTGTAAAACGCGGCCTAAGGTATACGTCTTAAGCCGCGTTTTAAGCGCGGCCTAAGCCTAAATGTACCTTAGACCTGGTCAATCTGAGGCCACGTTTTTACCGCGGCTATAGGACCTGGTCTTGGGCCGCGGTTAAAAAAGTGCGGCCTTAGACCGACTGGGCCTATAGTCGCACGTTTTAGGCCGCGTTATTAAACGCGGCCTAAGGAAACGCGGCCTAAGGCCAAATGGGCCATAGGCCGCGTTTTTATGTCCTATGGCCGCGTTTTAAAAACGCGGCCTCAGAACCATTTTTTCGTAGTGAATGGGTTTGGTGGTACTCCACCATCAATTTACCCTTCAAAGACTTCTCACCAAACCCACCTCAACACCAATAATAGTTAATGGAAAATACTAGATTTACAAAGTTTGATATCGCACAGGGTTTGGCCATGCTGCACCATCAAGTACGTACCCTTCAAACAATTCTCACCAAACCCACTCCAACACCAATAATAGCTAATGGACAATACTAGATTTACAAAGTTTGATATCGCAAAGGGTTTGGCTATGCTCCACCATCAAATTACCCTTCAAACACTTCTCACCAAACCCACCCTAACACCAATAATAGCTAATGGAAAATACTAGATTTACAAAGTTTGATATCGCAATGGGTTTGGCCTCCACTATCAATTTACCCTTCAAACACTTCTCACCAAACTCACCCCAGCACCAATAATAACGTATAGAAAATGCTGGATTTATAAATTGTTTTAAATTATTTTATACTAGTTGTTGATGAGATTAGTGATTATTAATATATAAAATAGTGATAATAGTGTATGACCAAATATTGTAAAATAGATTATGACTGTAACATTACTAATGATAGACACTGTCAAAACTTTTATCAATTGCACTAATCACAGCTAGTGAAAATTAATTTTAACATAAATTAGAAACCCAAATTGAAGTTTTTAGTGGACAAACAGTTTTTTTTTTTTTTTTTTTTTTTAATTTTTTTACAGTAGTGACTTCACCGGTACTGCCAACTCAAGTGAGGTTTATATTCTTAATATATATAGTTAATTATTCTGCTTTTATTTTCTTGGAAGCACATTAATTTATTAATACTAAATCCTAGAAAATTGTATCAATTGAAGACAGTATCACGTGTGTGTGTGTATATATATATATAATGCACTATAACATTTAGCAAAGAAAAAGCATTACAACTCTACAAGAGTGTAGAGTAGCCAAACTTTCACTTGCTTAAGCAGAAAACAAGGCAAGAAAATGTTTGTGTGTGTCATCATTTTAAAAGTGTACAATTTACATGCACAACATAACTATAAGAGCTTATATTATATAGAGAAATTCTATGTTTACAATATTTTTACAATATTTTCATAACAAATTTTATGTGACAGGTTGTTACTTGCTGTTGTTAGTGTGAAAAAAATAATTTTAGTCATGGATTCAAATTGATAACTTGTAACAATCTACCAACTAAGATATGTTATGAAAACATTGTAAAAATGTTGTGAATGTAGCACTTCACTATTACATAATGAAAAAATTAAAAAAAAAAAAAAGTATCCATTTAAGCATAAAAGGTGGTACTCAAAGTTTCTGAGCATGTTGAATGTTGCAGAATGGAAACACAGCTTTCATGTTACTCCTGGTTGAACTTGACAGGTTCTCATATTAGAACCCTAGGTGATTGCCATCAATTGCCACAAGCTAGTGACATAGCTTAGCTTTCGTTCCAACTATATCCCTTATAGTTTTCCATTTGGTTGATACACCTCTCCTCCATTAATCCCAAAATTTATGGACAAAATTACGTCTAATTCTACTTAAGATTAAGTAACAAATCCAACTAATTTAATACATTACCCTCTTCTTGCTTCCATTTCCTAATACCATATAGACCGTTGTTTTAAAAGTCTAAAGCAAACTATTAAAACATTCCCAATGCCAAGCATTAAATCTAATGTTCACAGTAGTCATTCAACAAAAACCAATACTAGAACATATAAAGTTAATTTTAATTTTATCCAATGAACGTGCTAGTTGGAAAGTTGTATGAATTTTAACATTATGATTTTCTGCAGCATATAAGGATTGTTCAAATGAAGAAAACAAAGAACTGTTTTTCATAAATAATTACACTTTTTCTAATGGTAAAAGTTTTACATTACTTATCAAAATAATAATAATTACATTATTGTACACTTTTTGAAAATTTGTACAATATTTGTTGTACACATTTTTTTTAGTTTATAATGTAAATCTTACATTGATAGTAAAATGTAAACAAATAATTTTTCAAATAAATAATAAATAATTCTAAGCACATACTACCAATGAGGCTAGTTTTACTTTATTCTAATTTGTATTTTAACCATCAAAATGTATTTAAAAAAATTAAGATCAATGTCTCACTGTGAGAGAGAGAGAGAGAGAGAGAGAGAGAGAAGCAATTTGAAGATGCAATAATGCATGTTTTTTTTTTTTTTTTCTTTTCAATAATGTGAGTGTATAAATGATTTCTTTAATTTCTAAGGAAATGAAAAGAAAAACTCTTTAATTCATTGGTTTAATTTTCAAATTTTTTTTCTATATTCTTATAATAAATAAAAACAATTTGAGTCCTCAAGGGAGATCGGGTTATTTGTGTATAGTTTCTAATCAAGTTAAAAAGATATATATATATATATATAACAGTTTTACAATTTCTTTGGTTCAAAATAAAAGCTATTTACCAATTTGTCACTTGTAGTTTAAAATAAAAATAAAAAATTAAAACAGTGTGTTATGCCTAATGTTGGAAAACTGTAGAATTGGACACCACATAGTGGTATCCTCGTAATAGTTGCACGCAAGATAATGGTTGAAATAGTAGATTTGAAAAGAAAAAAAAAATTAAAACTTTAAAAAAGCCCTTACGCACACAAATAAATTTAGTGCTGCATGGATATCTTAGTTCGTATAACTTGGTTGACTAGCACCCTATCCCTATTCCCTTTACATTCCTTGAAGATTTCTCTAAAAACACAATAATATACCAAAGTTAAAATTAATAAATATACCATAAAACGAAAAGAAGGGGAAGGTAAGAGGAGGAGGCGGGAGAGTAACTACATAAACACTTCAAGACTTTGATCGCAATGGGGTTGTTCTGCCCCCCTATCAATGTAGTCTTTAAACAATTTTTACCAAACCCACTAGAAAACCAATAATGAAAAACACGACCAAAAAGTTGTTCTAATCACGGCCAGTGAAAACTAATATTGACACAAATCAGACGGTAATGTTGACTTTAGGGTCTTTTTTCTGACGGTAGTAACTTATCCACCCAAGTCAATTGAGGTTGGCTATCTTAATTTCTATAATTAATTATTTTGCTTTCACTTTCTTGGAATCACATTATTAATAATATATTAATAATGTGTGACCCACCAATTCATCAGCGATGTAAATCTTTCAAATTAATGAAATACTACTATCTTAAAAAAAAAAAAAAACAAAAAACAAAAAACAAAAAAAAAAAAAAAAAAAAAGGAAAAACAATCCAAATCTCATTGTATTAAAATTGGGTTGTCCTAGTCATGGATTTTACTTTTTCTTGTCTATATATATTATGATATTATTTGCATATATATATATATATATATATATTTCTACATTTAATAGATAAAAACTTTTTTTTAGAAGATTTAATTGATTTATGATTCATATTAATATATATAGATATAGATATATTAATAGACAAATCTGAGAGAGAATCCAATTAGATTTTAATTGGATTCTCAATTTTGCGCTAACGTGTCTTATTTAATTTTAAATTTTGTGTCAAGTGAATTATTGAATGTAAAAATCAAAAAGTCCAAATTTAATTAGATTTTAAATTAGGTTTTAATTGGAATCTAATTTTTCATCATGTGTCCATTTAAGTTTTTAATTTTTTTGGCAAGTGAATTATTGAGTACAAAAACCGAAGAGTTTAAAACCAATTAAATTATAAATTATATATATATATATATATAATTGGACCATTTTCTAAAAATAAATTATATAAAATGAACTACATAATTGTGATTGTTTTTAATTGTATATGTGCATATTCACATATTACACACTAGCTAAGAATAAAAATACGTCGTACATAACATGGCTCACATGATGGTATAGAAGTCATAGAAATAAGGAGAAAAAGAAGCTCTGCACCTAATTCAATTATCCAAGGAAGGGGTTAAACAAACTCTTGAACTTGGACCCTTACACACGCTGCTCCTTTGCAAATGCCACTGCTTGAATGTGAATTTTTTTTTGGCTCAGAGCCGCTATAATGTTTCATCAGAATCACGATATAATTTCTTACATGGCTCCAGGCTACTTGCCTTTTTCAATGAAATAATTATAATGCTTGTTGAATAACATAACACTGGCATGGACGGTGGATTCTTTATGACTCATGATTTGGAAGTCAATTACAATGTATTCCTAGCTCACCTCACTGTCTAGTCAAATCAATTTCACTTCATTCTATTTTCTATTGAAAATTCATCATTTTCTACCATTCTTTTCACCGGATGATTTCTTTGTTGTCGGTAGCGTCTGCTCAACGGCCTATGCACGTTAGCAAAATAATTTCTTTGTTTGTAAACTTTCACTTTTTTTTTTTTTTTTTTTTTTTTTTTTTGACAGGACTGCTTTTGGAAGTGCATTATCAATTTATTAATACTAAATCATAGAAAATTTGATCAATTAAAGATCCCACGGATTTTATATTTTTGGAGGTATTTGACAAATAGCATTAACGCACTACAAGGTACGCAAATGATTTTTTATGTCATAACTAACTAAAACAGCCTATATATAATACAAACTTGTGTATCTTCCTCTACCGCACACTAAAATTTCACCAGTTTCCTGCTTGCCCAAACCAATGAAGCTTCACAACCCCAATTTTCCTGCATTATTATGCTCTACATTCCTTCATATCATTCTACTCTTTACTGTAACCCCTCTATGCTTGAAACCTGCCACCTCTTCTGCCACTCCAACAAATGAGACTGACCGTTTGGCTTTGCTCAAATTCAAGGAATCCATTGATTATGATCCATATGGAATCTTGAGCTCATGGAATGATTCTTTCCACTTCTGCAACTGGCATGGAATTACATGCGGCCGCCGTCATCAAAGAGTCACAACCTGAGAACTACAAGGTTATAACTTGCGTGGCACTATTCCCCCTTACTTTGGTAACCTCACCTTTCTTAGGGTCATCAACCTTCAAAACAATAGCTTCTATGGTGAAATTCCAAAGGAAGTTGGTCAGTTGTTCCGATTGCGAGAACTCAATCTTACAAATAACACGTTGGGAGGAGAAATTCCAACCGCCTTGTCCAACTGCTCTGAACTTAGGTTGATAAGTGTTGCGAACAACAAACTTATTGGGAAAATTCCCATGGAGCTTGGCTCTTTGACCAAGCTTATTTCTCTTGGGGTCGCAAGAAACAATATCATAGGAGGAATCCCAAGTTTCTTGGGAAATCTTTCGTTACTCTCATTTTTTTCTGCAGCCGATAATGATTTAAAGGGAAATATTCCAGAAAGCATAGGTCATTTGAAAAGCTTATCATATTTCTTTGTTGGAGTCAATAAACTGAGCGGTATGGTCCCCTCCTCTTTCTACAATATATCATCTATTAGATTCTTGTCAGTTACACAAAACCAACTTAGTGGTACCCTTCCAAAAAATATAGCCCATACTTTCCCTAATCTCCAATGGTTTTTATTATATGGTAACAAATTCTTTGGGTCAATCCCTAGTTCTTTGTGCAATGCATCTAAACTTCAAATGATGCGAACCTTAATCGACATGCATTAAAACCCAACAAACAATATTGAAATGATGCAAACCTCAATCGACATGCTTTGAGACCCAACAAATAATATTGGAATACTTGCCCAAGAAAGCTAAAATTCAGATTTTTTATAGAACCTTGACCCAACGTTTATAAGTGAAATGCGAACCAAAGATATAAACAGACCTTGACCCAATGATTACAATTGAATCACGAACCAAAGGTATAAACAGACCTTGACCCAATGATTACAATTGAATCACGAACCAGAGGTATAAAGGTTGAACACCACAAGGAAGAATCCCTGATAAGTTCACAGTTCTTAAAGAACCAAAAAAAGAGCAAAGCCTCACCTTTTTTGATTTTTTTATTCAATAAATTCTTGAAAACGTTTACAAACTTAGAGGCCTATTTAAGTGCTCCATAAAACTTGGCATACAAGAAAATATCATCTAAAATAACTCCTAATTGATACCTAACCATATGAGGAATCAAATTTGACCTAAAAAGCATTAAATGTACCTAAAAGTAAGGAAATAAATTACCTAAACTTAAAATAACGTTTTTTACATAAAAATACCAAAAATAATAAATTACAATAATTAAATAGTAAATTGTGTCGTGCATCAGACCCCTCCTCTTGAAACAAACTCGTCCTCGAGTTCATCTTTGAAATTTGAAATCTTCCGCTCCAAATAAACAAATACTTCGAATGCTTTAATAACTTGATCTAGTTCTGAAACTTGAATCCTTCATAAAATGTAGAGTAAAATTTCTTCTCATCTACTTTCAATTTATTTGCAACATCAATCAACACAGGGTTGATAATAAAATTAAAATTTTCTACTCCAAGAAAATCAACATATGGTATGGTCATCTTCAACAAATCAACTAAGACTTGGGGATTGTGAGTTGTAAACTCATCCTCATATTTGACCACAATTGAATCTTCCACAATGTTTTCAATAATTACCATCTCTTCTTTTCTTTTCTTTTTCACTTTTTTTTAACGTTTTTTTTTTTCACTTTTTTTTTTTTTTTTTAATGATAACAGGAAACAAAGATAAAAGGGATAGAAAACTGATTTTAGAACCTGTGCTCTAATACCAAATGATGCGAACCTCAATCGACATGCATTAAGACCCAACAAAAAATATTGGAATGATGCAAACCTCAATTGACATGCTTTGAGACCCAACAAACAATATTGGAATACTTGCCCAAGAAAGCTAAAATTCAGATTTTTGATAGAACCCTGACCCAACGTTTATAAGTGAAACGCGAACCAAAGGTATAAACAGACCTTAACCCAATGATTACAATTGAATCACGAACCAAAGGTATAAACAGACCTTGACCCAATGATTACAATTGAATCACGAACCAGAGGTATAAAGTTTGAACGCCACAAGGAAGAATCCCTGATAAGTTCACAGTTCTCAAAGAACCAAAAGAAGAGTAAAGCCTCACCTTTTCTGATTTTTTTACTCAATAAATTCTTGAAAACGTTTACAGACTTAGGGGGCTATTTAAGGGTTTCATAAAACTTGGCATACAAGAAATTATCATCTAAAATAACTCCTAATTGATACCCAACCATATGAGGAATCAAATTTGACCTAAAAAGCATTAAATGCACCTAAAAATAAGGAAATAAATTACCTAAATCTAAAATAACGTTTTTTACATAAAAATACCAAAAATAATAAATTACAATAATTAAATAGTAAATTGTGTCATGCATCATCAAATGCTTGGCCTTAGCCATAATAGCTTTGTGGGATCAGTTCCAACTAATTTGGATTATCTAAAAGATCTTAAATTATTGCATCTAGATGACAAGAAATTAGGAGGGATTTGGACTTTTTAACGTCTCTAAGAAACTGTAGCAAAATGAATACACTAGCATTTGAAATAAACCAATTTGAAGGTATTTTGCCCAGTTCTATAGGTAACTTGTCAACACAACTAACTGGATTATATTTGGGAGGCAATAAAATATCTGGAACTATTCCTGTAGCATTGCAGAATCTCATCAATTTAATTATCTTGGGCATGGATGAGAATCTTTTCACAGGTATGATACCTACCGGTTTTGGGAAGCTTCAGAAGATGCAAGGACTAGCTTTATCGAAAAACGAATTGTCAAGGAAAATCCCAAGTTCTATTGGCAACCTCACTCAATTGGCAGAATTGTTTTTGTCTCAAAACAATTTAGAAGGAAGCATTCCTCCAAGTATTGGTACTTGTCAAAGTTTACAAAAGTTGGATGTTTCACAAAATTACCTTAGTGGAGTCATTCCCCAACAGGTTTTTCAAATTTTTTCTTTGTCACTTTAACTCAATTTATCCCACAACTCATTTAGTGTCAAATTACCTGTTGAGGTAGACAGTTTGAAGACTATTAATTCACTTGAAGTTTCTAAAAACAATTTTTCTGGTGAAATTCTTACAACAATTGGAAATTGCTTGAACTTAGTGTACCTAGGCTTGCAAGGGAATTCCTTTAACGGGACCATACCTTCATCAATGGCTTCCTTGAAAAGCCTTGAACATTTAGATGTTTCATGAAACAACTTATTAGGATTAATTCCTAAAGGTCTAGAGAAACTTTCATTTTTAAAATATTTGAACATTTCGTTCAACAATATTGAGGGTGAGGTACCAACAAAAGGAGTTTTCAGAAATGTAAATATGATAACTGTTATTAGAAACAATAAGCTTTGTAGGGGTATTCCACAGTTGCAATTACCAACATGCCACAAAGTTACGAAATCAAGGAAGTCCCTTGCTTCTAGATTGACAATCACAATTGTTTGTGTCATTACATGTATTCTTCTAGTTTCAACCTTTCTTGTTCTTTATTGGAGGAAAAGATCAAAAAAGGAACCATCTTCAATAGTCTCAAAGATGGATCTCCTTACAACAGTTTCATACAAAATGCTCCATCAAGCGACTAATGAATTTTCTCTCGACAATTTGATTGGATCTGGCAGTTTTGGATCAGTATATAAAGGAGTTCTTGATCAAGAGGAAAGATTAGTTGCTACAAAGGTTCTTAACCTTCAAAACAAAGATGCTTCGAAGAGTTTTATGGCAGAATGCAAAGTATTAAGAAATGTTCGGCACCAAAATCTTATAAAGATCTTAACATGTTGCTCCAGTATAAATTATAATGGTGATGATTTCAAAGCTCTAGATTTTGAATTCATGACAAATGGGAGCTTAGAAATGTGGCTGCATCCAATGATAGATAGCGACAATCAATCAAAAAATTTGAGTGTTCTTCAAAGACTAATTATTGCAATTGATGTGGCTTTTGCTTTGAACTATCTTCGCAATCATTGTGAGCAAAAAATCATTCATTGTGATTTAAAGCCAAGCAATATTCTTCTTGATAGTGATATGATTGCTCATGTAAGTGATTTTGGCTTATCAAGGCTTCTCACAACTTTGAATGATTCTTCCCAAGAGTGTACTAGCACAATTGGATTAAAGGGATCTATTGGTTATGCTGCTATAGGTATTATCTTTCTTCTTTTGTTTTAAATGCTTAACTATTCTAATGTATTTATTTTCTTTTTGTCACTTTATCAAATGATAGGATTTTTAACTCCTTGATTTTCTTGTCATATATGCTTTTTAATTTTTGTATCATCAACATATTGGCATGGGTGTACACAATTCATTAGCATATTAACATAAAACTCTCACTTAGTAATTTTTATTTGTTTTTTTGCTACGTAACTCTCGCTTAGTATTTGTTTTTCTTTTAGAAGTTAAAACACATTCACGTTTGTACCACGCAAGCATGTAATTAATTTAATTATTTTTTATAAAACTGCAAATTTTAATTCAAAAATAACATTCAAATATGATTTAAACTTTGAGAAATGTTAATTTTGATATTCTTTGACTAAAATTTGTACCTTCTCTGTACATATATATTTTCTTAATCAAAATAAATCAACAAGAGGGGGAAAAAGTGATTTGGACCCTCTGTATAAAGTTATTATTGTTTCCTTTAATTTCAAAAGTAATAGCATATGTCATTTTTTTTTAATATAGATTTTTTTTTTTTCTTGACTTTGCATTCTATAAACCCTAAATCCATATTTTTGTAATAGATAGAATATTGCTTAATTTCCCTCCATTCCATGAGTTGTAGAGTATGGCATGGGCAGTGAAGCATCAACTGAGGGGGATGTATATAGTTATGGAGTCCTTGTGTTGGAAATGTTTACAGGAAGGAGACCCACTGATGATATGTTTAAAGATAGTCTCAATCTCCATCACTTTGTTAAGATGTCCTTACCAAAAAGGCTCATTCAAGTTGGAAACCCAATGCTTTTGCCAAGAGAAGTTGAAGAAATTGGAGTAGCAACTGCAGCAATGATGGCAACAAAAGAAGATGACAATGACAATGAAATTGTAGAAGAAGCTAATAATACTGAGGACTTTAGGCATATTGATGTGGATATGCAAAAATGCCTACTCTCAATCCTTAATATTGGAATCTTATGTTCACTAGAATCTCCAAAAGAGAGAATCAATATGGAGGAAGTCATTAAGGAACTACAATTGATAAAAAGTACTTTTGTTGGTTTTGGGGATTTGCAGAAGTAGACCAAGTAGAGCTCAAGTAAGAGGCATTTCATTTTAGTTACTATAAGACGACTATAAGTAGTGTGTCCTAGTCATTTACGGTGATTTCATTCAATTCCCAAATACTTCTTTTCAAAAAGCGTGGAGATTTTATGTTTACCTTTTTATTAATCTTGAGTAGATTGTCATTGCTGATTTTAAAATTAGATTTTCATTTCTCACTCGTGTTCAAATTGCTAAACAGAAATTATCATCTTATTAATACCCACGACCTTGTAACCTTGTAGTAGTTATTGTTTTTTAAATTATCAAGTTATAAAATGGTGAGCTAACGAACTTTTGGTGAATTGTAGAGGCCTGGAAAAACTAGAAGAGATTAAATGTCTTTAATAATGCTTGGATTATGCAAGGGATTATGAGTCATGATCTCAATTTCAAGCTAGTTTAATATCTCTTGTTGAAATGATCAATGGATGATTTTCTCTCTTCTAGTGTAGGAATCATGATTTTATTTCTCTTCAAGTGTAGGAGTCGTCTTCATTAACTGTGCTGGATTCTGCTACTATAATGTGTGATTATTTGTTTGTACTAATAATCAATTCAATTCCTAAAAGTCTTTATAGGAAGAGAATGTATCAAAGATGCCATGTTAGTTTAGAAATTTAGATGCTTTATGCAACATTATTTTAGTATACAAATAAAAATGGATGTTTCATTTAATTTCCATTTAAACTCAAAGTTTTAGATTATAGTAGCTTGTGGCTGTAGAGAATAAAACAATCAATCTAAGTTTCAATTTATTATATAAGACTTTAAATGAACAGAATACCAATTACCCATCACTTCCCAATATTTGATGAATCAGATATGACACACAGCAAACAATCTAGGACCTCACTAAAGCTCTGTATAAGTGGCTACACAAGAGAAGCAACCTAACTTAGTTTTGGTCCATGTAGCCTTATCCTTTACTTTGGATCTACAAGACTTATTGGCTTTGGAGTATGACTAAACCAAGTTCTATTTTTAAGATTGAATCCACAAAAGCCTTATAGATTGTTGCTTCATATATAATCCTATATATTTCTAAAATTTAAGCAGAAGTGTTCCAATTGGGTGTCAGTGGTCAAGCCATAGGAAGATTGTTTTCCCAAGTCGATCTAACCCAATTTAGAGCATCAACAATAATACTCTTAATGAAATTTTAATTTAAAAAAATGTATCCTTTAGCTCTTTGACAAGTTGGCAAACAGATTTTGAATCTAATAGACATGTATGCATAGAGCATTAACTCTTGTAGCACTCATTCTTAAGACACAGAGAATGTGAGAATGTGGCACAAAAGAATATGTTGAACCATGATAACTCAGGTTACCATGTATATGTGCAAGCAACAGAGAGAGATAAGCATTACAACTAGTAACTTAAACCCCAAAAAATAGAATTGTGTAAAAAAATACTACAAAATACAAAGAGCTCATAAATGCTAAAAAAACAAAAAGAAATGCTATGTTCATAATATTTTCAAAACACTTAAAAATCCAATAATAACTGACTATCAATAAACTTAAGTAGTAGTTTATTACAAGCTGTTATTGGTGAGGCAAAAAAAATAGTTTCAGTAGTAGGTTCAAATTAAAACTAATAACAACTAACCACCTATGATTTGTTGTAAAAGTGTTTTGTACGTAACACATCTCGAAAAAAATAATGATATTGGAAAGTATAGTAACACGGATTTTTGTGGGCCAAAAATAGAATACTATTATTTTTCTTTGTGGCTTTTTTTGCCAATTGCTTCAGGCCTTTTGCACATCAATTCATCAGCAACATCCTTGGGGTGACACAACACTTAACATATGCTTCTAGAAATTATCTTCTTACCATTTATCCTCTGTGTAAGTAATGTTCCTTTCTACACTAGGGAAAAATGTCCATATACTCCCTGAACTTTCAGCCATTGGCCAAAACACCCCTTAAACTTTTATATTGGCCAATTTATTCCTCAAAGTCCATTTCTTTAAAGCCATGAAAACTAATGCTATTAGCTCGCTTTTATCTACGTATGACCAAACATTAAGAGTTTATCAAAATAAATGATTGTCTCATGACAGGCATTATGGATTGTCTAACACCTTCCCCACTTGTTATCAGACTTTCAAATCAAGAATCAAGATATTTTATGTTCCAGTTAGATTAGGAAAAAACTGATTTTTCATAACCTATGATTGGTAATAAAATCAAACAAAATCAGATGACTAATCACACCTTAGCAAAAACCTAATGATTGGTGGTGACTTCACAAACTCGTGACAATTTAAAAATAAATCATTAGTCATAGGAGAGGACACACCCGAGCCCATGCACCACCCTCTAGGGAGGAGCGTGCGCATTGCTATTTCTGGGTGGTCAATGACCGCGAGGTATGGACACAGCCAATAGGAATATGACACGTCATTTAATTTAAATTATACTAAAAAGAGACTAATTAGAATTAAGAGATCATAATCACCTATGGTCGAGACAGATTTCATGCAAGTTTCATTTACTGTTAAACCTTGTTTCCTTGATATCTTTTAATCTGGTGGTCCAATTAATGCTCATGAACTGTCATTTTGATCATTATGACCTCAAGATTTTTTTATAAGAAGTATTTGGAGATCAAATGGTCAAAATTACAATCTTGCCATGGAGACGTTAAATGGTGATAATATGCAATGTAATGCAAGTGGGATTAAATGTAAGATGCAAAATGGGGTATGTACAAGTTCAGCCTTCAATCAAATTTAAATTGAATTCAGGAAAAGAATAAGATTATCAATACCAATAAAGCAAAAAATCTAAGCAAAAGAAAGGTATGATTGTTGATTGAAAGCAGAATATGAAATTAAAAAAAGTCATTTAAGTGTGCCTTAAATTGACAAAAAACCGAAAACTATTATAAACAATAATATATATGAAAAAATAGAATAAATATAAATTGTACCTGTTTGATCCGGGGAAGAAACGCCCTCATAGCAAACAATTCAATTGCTTGTTTTCCTCTAGTGGTGTTGACTTGGCTATACTGTTACCTAGTTCTAATTTCCCCTTAAATAGCATTGAATTTGGATTAGAATAAAGAGAATTTCAGCCATTCAAAATTTGGATTTGGCTTACATTTCTAGTACTTTTTTAACTAAATGTGTCTTTTTATTTTAAATATACAATGACAGATGGTAGTGGGTTTTAATCTCTACTTTTTATTTAGTTAGTGAATGATGTGACAGTTTCTCATTAAGACAAAAGAAAATTCATTTTAAAAAAGTACGAAAGGCAAGCTAAACCCTCAAAGTTAAACTTTGCTACCATATTCAAATTCATCAAGATCAAACCCCCATTTTCCCAAGTTCAATAATGAGTTTGATACTTTCCGCTATTTTCAATAGAAATATCTTGATCTCAAATGCTCTCATGGTAAACCATCGAATTATCCCCAAAAAAAAAAAAAAAAGCAAGAGTTATCACAGTTCAAAGCCAAATCCAATTTCCATTATTTTGGGTATAATAAAAATCGAAAATTGCAATTGGGCCTCTACATCTGGGACTGAACCCATTAACCCATCTCTTAGATTGCCTATCCAGCCCGATACGATTCCTTTTTGCCCTTTTCCTTTAAATTTGAGTCTGAAGTCACACTGACTTCGATTTGTTTCCTCGCACTCGCACCAATTTCGCCAAAGAATTAACAATCACACTCCTGAGTCTCTGGTTGCACTACTTGATTTGGTTCTTGCTTCTCATTTATTTTCTACATATTCTAATACTTATGTCATCCAGAAATCATATTTATTTTGTACGCATGGTTTATGAGATCAATTAATGTTAATTTGCTACTTGTTCTGTGAGTGGACTCTGTTCAAAAATAAAATTTTATTTTATTCTTTTTTGACTTGCACTACTAAATAATGTTGTATTTAATAGGAGCTAGGCACATAGTGGCATGAAAATGTCTACCTTGCTTTGGTTGAAGAAGGAATTATACGAGAAAAGCTTCTCACAAGACATTCCTCATGTATGTGTTTGAAGTTTCTCAGTGACACAGTGAAAGTTCTAAATTATGTTGTCTGAAGTTTAATTTCTTAGTACGTGTTACATATGCTATACACAGAAACCTATTGCATGTCAACCTTGTTTATTAAAACAAAATTTACATAATAATCACTTGAAACACCATACTTCTATTAATCTTCACCAATGTAACTGGGTTCATCAGGCTTCTGTGGCAGTAGTTGCAACCTTTTTGGTGCTTTGCCTTCACCATTGTGTTCAACCTTTGAGGTCCCTGCTTCATCTGTCACACCATGTTGCAGTCTGTCTTCTGCTTCATGCAAACACTTATAAAGCTTTCTCTCATGGTACCTGCGCCAAACTGCTTGGATGCGACGAGCTGCCCACGTTTTCCATTGTAAGGAGTAGTACCTGAAAGTCATCATTGCACAATTACACTTGGGGATCATTCCACTTGGAAAAATAAAGGTAATCAGAGTTCTAATGTAATTTTTCTTCAAAGTCATTATGAATATTCAATTCTAATAATGAAAGAGTATCACAAACCATGGAAAAGATATCATATTCTTTTTTAAATTTTTTGTTTAGAAATCCAATGCAACGGGCATTGTAGATTTTGATGGGATAACCGTGGTTTTTTTATTTAAAATTAAACAAAGAATTGATGGCCGCATCTTTTTGTACAATTTCTGAACAATATATATAAATTTTTTTTTTTTTTTTTGGGTATAGCCTCACTTTGTTTGGAGAATGTTGACAATAATCATCCAAAATGTTGATGAGCTTAGCTTAAAGAGTAAAGACTTGCCTGAAAATATGCTGGAACTGCTTGCTATGAAGACGCCGAAACTGAGAGGCCACAAACTTCAAATCAACAGCCCTTAGCGCATACGCTTCTACCTCTGTCTGAGCTATTACTGTTCTTGTTGAAATGGGAAAACTGGTAGAGGAGCGGGGATTCAAGGCCCATGCAAAAAGTTCTTCTCCACAGAAGTCACCAGCCTTCAAATCACCAGCGTTACCTTTTTCTCCAGCATTAGTAGTGATAGTGGTCAGGTTTCCTCTCATGATAAAGAGCATCTCATCCACTGGATCCCCCTCAAGGATAATGCAGCTCTTCTCTGTATGAAGAACTGGTTTGAGACGATCACAAAGTGCATCAAACAGTTGACTATCCATTTTTTCAAACATTGGCACCTAAAAGATAAAATTGATTTGATGAACACAGTAGCTAGAACTTGGACAAAAAGATGTATTGAAAAAAAAATAAAAAGAAAAATTCTCACACTCTTGAGAAGACTTAAGCAAAGATGGCGTGTTATGTCCCTTCGGAGGTCCTTAGGAAGGCTTTGAAGTAGATTCTCTTCCTCAACACCTCTGGTTAGTTGCCATTTATACTGTTGGTATCGTCTAACTCGTACCCTTAATTCCTCAGGGAGCATACGGTGGGACATCCACCGCTCTGCATCAGTCCTTTTCACTCTCATTTCTTCTACTCTCATTGTTGTGGATTGCAGATATCTCTGTAACATTCATAATATAGCACTTTTGTTAATCAAATCTTATGACTATCTGTGGAAAGTTTTTTACTTATAAGAGTGGATAGAGTTAGTGAGAACAGACCAACATCAAATTTCAATTGAAGCTAAAATAGAACATCAGATCTTTAAGAATAAATACACCACAGAGAAATTAATACAATAATGTTTGCATGTTTATTGGATAAATTAGCATATTATATACTTTGAGGATATCACAGGTATATGGCTTTCAATCAAAGGAAGGAGAAGGAGATAGCAATGGCTAGGATGACTTACACAGCTCTACAACGACAAATCAGAGTGTGTGTGTGGGGGTGGGGTGGGGGGTGGGGGGGGGTGGTTGTACATAAAAGCAAAAACACAAACAGGGGAGGCATAGCATATCAGGCAAAGAGTAGATATGGGAGACCAGTTTTTGAAGTATGCCATTCATTACATGTCTACAACACAGTCCATGGCACAATAGCAGCAGTCAGAGAAGACCTATACCAAGCATAGGAGGGGGGATTTCAAAAGGCAATGGTTCTAACAGAGACCATGGAGGCTCAAGGCATAATAACCCGGGTTGCCAAAGCCCCCTGAATTTGCTCTTTCATGGAAGACCTGAAACCACCAGAGAATGGAGAGACTCGTTTTTGAATGTCCGGTAGTTGTGTGTAGGACTTTAGGTTTGGTTGTAAACTGAGTTAAACAAGCACTAAACATTTATGTGAACTTCTTTATTGTTATTATTATTTATGCTGGCATGTAACTAAAATTTCTATGTTGTATAAAAAAGGAAAAAACAAGAAAACAAGAAAACTAAAACAAAAAGTCAGACTGACTCAAACAATATCTAGTTACATAATAATCTCATATTGCTAAAACATTAGGTTAGAAAGAGAACTGATAAGGATCAGAGAGTCACCTGCATATTGCCAATAAGTAACGAGAATAAAACCAACCCAAAGGTGGATATTGCGACAGCAAATACTATCTCCCCAATATAAGTGCTTGTTTGAAGGTTTTGGCCAGCACAGCTGAGAAAAAACAAAATGATTCAATATAGAAATGCCTTTAGCTCCTAAACTGTAACTCACAATGTGTTAGATCTTGTTATAAGTTGACAAGCCTTGATTTATATATAGGAACTTAGGTAACCAAATTTTAATAGGAAAACATTCACTCTTGGAAATTAAAACCTATGCAGATGACATTTGAAATAATATTTGAGGTGATGCAATTGAGTTAAGGGAGTAGACACCTTTTCATGAGAAAAAGAAAAAAAAAAATTAAAGAGACTAAATATTGCCAAAGAGTCTTGTAGTTCAATTGGTATTGTTGTGGTCTCTTTTATCAAAATGAACATATAGAGATAGGCTGGAAAGCTGCCTACCATTAGGGTTCAAATCTTTTATCCTCTCTTGTTATAACAATTAAATTATATATATATTTGGAGGATTCTATATATTTACTTACCCAAGATTACGAAAAGCCCACCAAAAGCAGTAAGACAATTTCACTTTAAAATCTGTTGTATGTAGTAACAGTCCATTCTTGAGAACGTCAGTAAATATTCCAAAGTCAAAGTCCATTGCATTTTCAACATCATCAGGTTTGGTATAACGACAGCTCTCATTTAGACATTTAAAGCTTTTACAGAGGCCTTGACCACAGGGAAGATTATCTCCACATTCGATATAATCAGGACAGTGCTCTTCCCAGCATGCACCCTCTCGTTCAATGGCAAACAAGTACCAAAAAGCTCCAACTACCTGCTTAATTTGTCACATTTATTTGTGATCATCATAAAATCTTGAAATTAATATTGCTAATAATTCAAAATCAACTTACGTGACTGGCTAACATATAGAGAAAAAGATTATAAGCAGCTCCAGCCCATGCTGTCTGAGTCAGTATCCCTGAGGCTCTTGTTACTTCCATGTACAGTGGATAGAGCCGAGAGAGTCTAGGTACATATTGTGAGAAGATTACGAGCTTCAACATTTGCTTCATGATTAATGGAGCTTTGGTTTTTTTAGTGAAAATGATAAAACAAACTACCACCTGAAAAGTAAGCAGAACACATCCATTACTGTAAAACTGACATTCCCTTACACGGTTAATTCTTTTAAATCAAGCGATTTGACACAACCTCAGCACAAGGCATTGTTTACTTTTACATATAGTTTGCTAGAGGCATTATGTGTTTTTGTGTGTCCAAAGTATCACTTTGAATTAGTTATTGTCAAATATTGTCAAAAGTCTTATAGCTTAATTGACACTTTTTAATGTTTTCAATAGACTTCTAGGACCTATCTATCAAATTACAATAAATAAATAATAATAATAATATTTGACGGGGCATGTAAAATCTAACCTTAATCTCTCCACACACATAATTGTAAAGGCATAAGTATGGTACTCATACTGGTAATTCTCCCTTGAGAGACTAGTTTCCATTATTTCCTTAACTGGATTAACAGCAGCAAAAATGGAAGCCAAATGAAATGAATGATTATAATCACTTCCTCGACTAATTGCAAAGTAACAAGTATGGAAGCAAGTCTGTTACTATAAAATTGTGAACCTATGACTGCAGTGGGGTTTGAACTGAATGTTGTTATGAACACACAAAGACGTGTGTCTGTTTGGTAAGAGCTTTCTCTATTCACTTTTTAGTTTCTTTGCCTATATACAACTTTTTAAAATCTCATTTTTACCATGCTTTAACCATTTTTCAACCAATAATCTTTTAGTAAAAAGCTACATCAAAATGCACTAAATAAGATTTCGTGAAATGTCCTGCATACCTGTGGCAATGGAAGAATTGACAGAATGTCAATGAGGAAGTATGTGGATACGTATCTTTTTGCTATAGCCACCGGATCAGTAATCGTCTCACCCCTTCCGAAGACTTGAGAAGAAGGGGCAATAAACCCAGTACGGAACTGAAAGATTATATGAAGTACATAAAAGGCATCAAAGAGTGAACGAAGAACACAAGCAATTGTTGCTAGTTTTTCGTCCGCATCGAGGCATTTGTAATCTTCATTCTTGTCCTTATTATGGTTCTCCTCGATCACTGGGATGTAAAAGAACAAAGGGTCCACGGCCACAGATATGACGCAAGAGAGCACAAATACTTTGTTCCAAGTTTGAAGAAATTGACCCTGAGGATCAAGAATTGTCTTCTTAGGAGTAGGAGCTGGAGCTGGCACTTTTTTTGGCTGATCACCGACATAAGGGATGCTCTTCAGTTTTTTGAAGCTTCTAATCCTCTCGGAACCCCTATCGAATCTTCCCCGAAGCCTCTCCAAAACTCTGCCAACTGTTGTTCTAAAGCTTCTTGGACGTAGTCCATGTTCAAAGTCAAATTTCTGCCCAGAACTCAAAGATGGTTCTGTACTCCGATCGTTAAACCTGGATGAACACAATGTATAGATTAAAGCAGCATAAAGCAAGTGTAAGTAGCACAGTATCAACTGACAAATCTGAATGGCCCCTAACTATGGAATTCTGCACTAAAACAGAATTTCAGAGAACAACTAATGATTATTCGGTAATTCAGCCTTTTGCAACACTTCCAATTACCAATTCTGGTCTCTTTACTTTCTAAGCTAGAATGCCTCTAAACGATAAACTGATAGTATAACATGAGATTCCTCCATTAGGATATTTTAAGATAGTTTCACTCAATCCGACTATTCAAATTGTTGCATGATAGTATGTGTGACCCGCACATACAGTACTCCAAGAAAGAAACAAAGACATGCTGATAAAATTGTGTACTAGAAATAAAGGCAACAGAAGAAGAGACTGCCAAAATTCAGGCTTAAGCAAACTAACCTGAAAATTTTAAGTCGCTTGGAATCCATTTCCTTCACCCAATTAAATTTCCAACACGAAGAGACAGACCTGTGATTTTGGACACACTTTATTTACAGTTAAGAAGCACGAGTTCAAATCTGAAATTATTTTCAATGAAACTGAAAACCCAGAATGAAAAAATCCGAGAGATAAGTTAAAAGAGTAACAAGTATGATATTATTAACTATTATGGGACTGCAGTCAATCATTGAGCATCATCTAGACAATCCATGCAATCAGTCAACAAGTAAAAACTTTAAACGTGTAACGTGCCTTAAATCACTTTCCACGTGACACAAACCAACCCTATTTTTTTGAGAAATTATTGTTTATTAACGAAGTGCTATAAATGAGTATTCTTTCATCTTCTCGGAATACCATTCATGTGATAGATAGAAAAAAATACGCATTTATAATATTTCGGATATTTAATAATTGTCCCATTTTTTCCAGTCGGGAGAGGACCATAAATTGACTATAACGTGTCATTGTTTATAATTTCCTGTGTTCCCGCATTATTGGGGCAGTCTCACTTGAAAATGCTTAAAATATAAGAAAAAGTAAAGCCAAACGGAAAAATTATATAATAAATTTTTTTTTTTTTTGGGGAGAAAGTACAATAATTGTTGTTGATAATTCGATTAAAACGTTGGAGACTATATTGGCAAAAGATTTCCTATATTGAGGGAGTAGAATAATGCAGGGAAAGTTAATACCGTACCGGCCGGTACGGCCGGTATTTCTCTTACCGGTCACTCAACCGGTACAGAAACATGATTGTATCGTACCGTTTTAAATACCGGGAAGTACCGGACTATACCGGCTGTACCGGCGAAAATCGGACATTCCGGCCGAAAATTGAAATTCGGACGGTACCAAAAAAGAAAAAAACTATATTAATGACCTGCACTGTCATCCTCCAGTCACTAACCCGGCGCCGATCACCCACTGCCAGTTGCTGTTGCCACCGCTTCTTCTTCACCTTTGTCCTAGCATAAAAGCCGCTACTTCTTCACCTTGTCCCAGCTTAAATGTTCTCTCTTCTCTGTATACTTTTATTATTTTGTCTGCCTCTGATGGTCTAATTAATGTGAATGAATGACGTTTAAATGGACTTAAAGTAAAACCTGATGTTAACTTTTCAAATTTTGTCTTTTTTCACATCACACGGCGGTGTACTTTTATTATTATTATTATCATTTTATTAAAAGGATAGATGAGATGTAGCAAACTAATCGGTAGTAGTAATTAGGATCAGTTTGGCAGGTAAATTTGAGTAATGTTATTTGTATTTTTTTTGAAACATATGAAGATAAAAAAATATATAAAAATATGTGTAATGTTATTTAAAAATTAAAAATAAATTATATAACATATCTATTAAACAGAGTTTGGATTTTCATACATTTTAAAAACCTATTAAGTTTTGTTAATAAATTATATAAAATTTGACTAATAAATATATAAAAAATATATATAGCGATAAATTCGAAATAGCACATCAATATTGACCAGTACAAAAAATATACCATATTGCTAGTTAAATCAATACAACCTCACGGTATTGACTTCTTTGAAATAATATGAACTTCCTTACCTTACGTTAATAGTGCATAGCATACGTCTCACCAAAAATTTAGTAAGTGAGACTATTATTGATGAAGATAATAGATTACAGCATTATTGTACTCTTGAAAAAAAATATTGTACAATTACTCCACATGTCTTATGTTTACTTGAGGTAAATTAATTTGCATAGAATTCCTATCTTGTATTAAAAAAAAAAAAAAATCAATTTTAAAATTCAGATTGGACTATGAATTCAGACCCGACCGCACAGTTTATAGCCATTGTTGAAGCTTCAAGCCTTCAACTTCAACCACCCACGGTGAGACCATCAGACTTGAGATCGCACCGCCATCTTCTTCTTCTATGTCTCGCTCGCTTTCTCGCTCTCTCTCTCTCTCTGTGCGTTTTAACCGATGCTGTATCTGCATTTTTGCTTCTAGAGTCTTCTTCTTCTTCTCCAATTCTTTGTAGATGATGGACTGCACGGACCGCTAGGTTACCTTACTTGCTTTTACTTTCAACGACTGCACGGAGCGCTAGGTTACCTTGCTTTTACTTTCAACCAGCTTGCTTTCATTGTCAACCACTTATGCTTGCAGTCAAGCACTTCTTAAATTTGATGGGGACTTGTTCTTTTATTTAAACCATTTTTTAATGGACCAACTCTTGTATTTTTTTTTTTTTAATTCACAAATAGTTGACCGGTCAAACGGGCATACAAAAAGAAGGGTATAGCTTTTATCTAGTACCTTTTGTTTATTGGATTTGTTGTGATCATAATATATGTTTGAAAATAGATTTGTGTCATGATTTGGGTCATGTTTTGAATTTAATTTTTTTAATTGCATAATTATGTTTTCTTAGAATTTAATATATTTTTTCTAAAATAAATAAAAAAAGAATTTAATATATTTTATTTGCATTATAAAGTTTATGACATAAAAAATATATTTGAAATATAGATGTTTATATTTATTTAGATTATTTTAATTAATTTTTCAATTTTTATTAATTTAATATATTTATTTATTTTTTAAATAATTATTTAATTAATTATGACATCATTATAGATGTGATTGAAGCTTGGTCTAACCTGATTCTTTAAACAGTTAGGTTCTGAAAATGAGATTCTCAATGTGTTAGCTATCTTTAACCTATTTTTTTTTATTATTATCCTTTATTCTATTTATCTTTACCAAACTGTACATTTATTTAAGGAAGTTACAAAAGCTAGTCCAAAACTTTTCTTACCTTTTTTTGCAGTGTACAAACATTTTGAGACCATAAAGGAAAAGAGAGAGAAAGAGATATTTTTATGAGGAGAAAGAATAAAAGACAGTAAAAAAATTGAAGTCGATAGCTAGCTGTCCAAATTTACTGTAATAGTATAGTATAAAAGGGAATTGTACAAAGGATAAGGGGGAGTGGCACATCATTGTCTTAGAAACAAGAACAGACGCTCGATTCTATTGGGCAAACAGGGGGCGGGTCTCTTTCTGATCTGGACAAGTGCTAAACACATCAATTGATTGTACATTAGATTTTTTCTAAAACCACATCTATTTGTTTGATAATCTTACTCTTTCTTCTTCTTACATAGCTCTTTTCCTCTTTTTGGATTTTATGGAGTCGATCTGATGTTACAAAATTTTCCAATCTTAATGCATATGTTAGTCCTTCCAAAATAATAATGAATATGTTAAATATTAACTATGATGTATTTTATGTTGAATATACTTGAATAGATGCATAAAAGAGAAGCATAAATTAGGAACACAAGAACACGAGTATTACATGGTGAGCTATATCTATATTATATATACTAGTCGCAAACTCACGTGATGTGTAAGAATAGATTATTATATTTTAGTTATGGTATAATATAGAGGTAGAGTCAGGATTTTAGTCTAGAAATGACAAAATTAAAATAACAATATTAAAAGTAAAATTAATCTAAAAAATATTAATCAATAATAATAACAAAATAAATAAACAATCATAAGAAAATATGAATATATTTCATAGTATTAAAATAAATAAACAAAAATAATCAATTTATAGTCATAGCTACTACAAATTTTACAAACTGATGTGGTAAAAATGTGATTAGTGTTAGTTAAACAATATAATGAACATATGTTTGAAATTATTTTTTTTTATGGGTGAGATGCTAATTTGTAAGATATAAGTAGTAAAATTTGTAATATCTCTAACATCACTCGATAATAAAATACTATAAAAAGTGTCAGTAAAATTGGTGAAATTAATAATATTAAATAATAATAATAAAAATAGTGAAATAGGTGCAAGAAAGACAAAAGCTACTTATAAAAATAATGAAATTAGTGAAAAAGTTACATGGTCTTTTAAGAATAACTTCTTTTTCCTGGGTCACTCACTTTCAATTGGGTGCCCTTTTTTTTCTTTTTCTTTTTTTCTCTTGGGTCACTTTCAAGTGGATGTCATTTTCTTCTTTTTCTTTTTACCTCTATATCAGGGATTAATTAGAGAACGCTACATATGCCAGGATATTTTAGGAGTAGGGGTGCAGGTCTCCCAGCTCAGCATAATATATAATTTGTTCTTTAAATTTTGTAAAAAATAATTTATTCACTTAAAATTTTAAATTATTTTTAAAATTATTATTTATTTATTTATTTCAAAAGAATATCATCATTTTATTATTTGGATTTATTTGATTGATATTATTTATTTTTTAAGCAATCCATATTTTGATAAATTATGTTATCATACATTATATTTTCTTAATTTGTTTTTCCTACAACTAAACTATTTGAATTTCAAATATATTGTGGGGGCCAATTGAACCCTGTGTTCAAACTGCATTGGAGGAGGCCAGGCTTAATATCTATTCTCATATGTACAAACAGCGTAAGAAAGGGTCAGGCCCAATATCCAGTCTGAGGATAAGAGAATATCCGAGGACAACCAACAAAAGAAGGGATAAAATTACCCTCCGAGGAGAGGTAAAGAGTGCTTGTGAGGAATTTGGCCGTGTCCAAGGATGATAGTCACCTCGAAACTTCTATCCGAGATATCTGGTAAACTTATTAGTCACTTAGAGTAACGCCTCGGACAAACCTTACAACAAAATGAAGGGAAAAATATCAAATAAAGGATAATAGTAAGAAATAACAAATATCTAAGGGTGCTGTCACCTCCGCATTAAATGCTGCCCAGCTAACCTTCTGGCCGCATTAAATGCTGCCCAGCTAACCTTCTGGCCGCATTAATGTGGAGGTGATACCTGAACAGTGAACACGCAGCCTTCCAGCTAAGAATGGAAGATTCAAGAAAAGGCAGGAGGGATTGAGAAAAAGAACTTTGAACGCCTAATTCACACGTGGATGGAGAAAAAGGTAAAGAAACCATAGTATATAAGATGAAGGAAGGAGAAAGGAAAGGGGGACTGGAAGTATTCTAAAATCATAGCATTAGGGCATGTCCGAGGATACTTTTTGTACTTATATGGATGTATAACTCTTTCCTTCTAACGCTATAACCCAATATCTTGGTCCTAGATCCAGACTAGCCTTTTATCCCACACTCTACAAATTTATTGTTCGGGTTTTGTGGGCCTGGATCCATTCCTGTTTTGGGGTTCAAGCCAAATCTGGTCCTTACAATTGGCGCCGTCTGTGGGAAGTTGCTTGATCTGATCAAAAAGAGATTTGGGTTTAGCACATAAAATGGAAGAATCAGGTTCGCATCAACCAACGATAGGGCCACATCAGGATAATGACAATCCGCACCAGGCGGCATCAGGAGGTTCGCAGCATAGCTACTCGGAGGTCAACCCTCAACAAAGGAGAGATCATGAGTAGAGTGGGCAAACCATGCACACTAATAGGAGTCAATCGCATGGGAAAAGTCACGTGTCCCATGCAGAGAATGAGAAAGAAATGCAACGTGACATTAATGAGTTGAAGAAGAAGTTACGTCGTGCGCGGCGGAGGCGAGCATCACACGTCGGATTGAGGGTGCCAGCCTTCCTCGGCGATTTAATCAACCAACTTTCTCTCTTTATAATGGCCGGACAGATTCAATGGAGCATGTTAGCCATTTTAATCAAAAAATGGCCGTCCATTCAAAGGATGAGGCCCTAATGTGTAAGATCTTTCCGTCCAGCTTGGGTCCAATGGCAATGAGATGGTTTAATGGCCTCAGGGCAAATTCCATTGATTCTTTCAAGAAACTTACCCAGTCCTTTGGCGCCCGCTTCACCACATGTAGTAGGGTACCTTTGCCTTTAGGATCTTTGCTATCAATGTCCATGCGTGAGGGAGAGACCTTGAAGGCTTACTCGGATAGATATTGGGAGATGTTTAACGAGATAGATGTGGACTATGATGATGTGGCCATTAGTACATTTAAGGCAGGACTGCCGGCGGAACATGATTTGAGAAAGTCACTCACTGGCAAACCTGTCACCAGTGTACGCTTACTAATGGATAGGATTGACAAGTACAGGAGAATTGAGGAAGATCAGTTGCAAGGTAAAGGGAAAACGAAGGTGATCCCCCAAGAGAGGAGGGATTCCAGGTCGGATCGGTTGCAGAACAATCGTCCTCGGAGAGACTTTTTAGGGCAATCTGCATCTGCCAACGCCCAGGCAATCAACGTTGTGTTTTGAGAACCAGTGCAGAAAGTCTTGGAGAAAGTAAGGAATGAACCATTTTTTAAATGGCCGAATAAAATGGCAGGAGATCCAAGCAATCGTAACCAAAACCTGTACTACCATTATCATCAAGATCATGGTCATGCTACTGAAAATTGTCGGAACTTATGGGACCATTTAGAGCAGCTAGTCCGAGAAGGGAGGTTAAAGCATCTATTGCATCATTCCAGTGGCCGAGAAGGCCAGACTGGTGCAGCGTTTCAGGGAAATCCTACATCGAAGCCTCCTCTGGGCACCATCAATGTTATATTCGCTGCCCTAGGGAGGACTGGATCCTGCCCAACCAGGATAATGTCATTATCACATTACACCGATGATGAGCGTAATTCAGTGCCAAAGAGAGTCAAGACAAATGTCCCTCTAGTGCTGAGTTTTTCAGAAGCGGATAAACAGGGAACCATACAGCCACATGATGATGCTCTGGTGGTTACCCTTAGAATTGGTGGATACGATGTGAGGAGGGTCATGATTGACCAAGGAAGTGCAGCGGAAATTATGTATCCTGACCTCTTTAAGGGTCTGGGTTTAAAGCCCAAGGATTTATCTACATACAGCTCGCCTTTGGTGAGTTTTGAAGGTAAGATGTTGGTCCCTAGGGGCCAGATCAGACTGCCTGTGCAAACTAGATTGGATGTAGTCGAGGTAGATTTTATCGTGGTAGACGCCTTTTCTCCGTACATGGCCATTATGGGCAGGCCATGGCTGTATTCCTTGGGCGCCGTTTCTTCCACCCTTCATTAGAAAGTAAAATATCCTTCTGAAGGTCAAGTGTTGGAAATAGTGGGAAGCCAGTCTATGGCTAGGCAATGCTTAATTGCGGCAATTCAGCACAAACCAGAGACTGACGCCTCAGCCAGTAAAGAAAATGATTTATAGCAGTTAAGAACCTCATCGTCACTGCGCGGGGGGCTAGATGACAAGATGAATTGTGAGGGCCTGGAAAAGGTGATTATAGGGGACAACCTTGAGAGATTCTTCCAGGTTGGGGCTTGGCTGCCCCTACAGGAGAAGGAAGAGTTGGTTGAGCTTCTAAGGAGAAATGTAGACGTTTTTGCATGGGACGCCTATGAAGCCCCTGGTCTAAATCCAGAATTCATCTGTCATCATTTAAATGTAGATCCCTCAGCTACTCCAAAAAAGTAACCTCCTCGGTGCCCCTCGAGTGAACACGTGGAGGCAATAAAGACTGAGGTGGTTAAACTCAAACAGGCAGGGGCTATTAAAGAGATTTTCTACCCCCAATGGCTGGCTAATACCGTAGTGGTGAAGAAGAAGACAGGAAAATGGCGTGTCTGCGTGGACTTTACAGACCTTAACAAGGCTTGCCCCAAAGATCCCTTCCCTATGCCGATGATAGATCAATTGGTAGATGCGACAGTAGGCCATCCTCGGATGAGTTTCCTGAACGCCTTCCATGATTATCACCAAATACCATTGGTAGCGGAAGATCAGGAAAAAACGGCTTTTGTCGCTCCTGTGGGGAACTACCACTACAAAGTAATGCCTTTTGGCCTAAAAAATAAAGGATCAACCTATCAACGGATGATGACAAAAATGTTCGAATCACAGTTGAGAAAAACTATTGAAGTCTATATTGATGATATGGTTGTGAAGAGCAAGTTAGTATCTAAGCACTTAGCAGATCTTACAAACATTTTCGAAATCCTGAGGTGGCACAAGTTGCGTCTGAATGCCTCCAAATGCTCCTTTGGAGTAGGGTCAGGAAAGTTCCTAGGATACATGGTGACTCATAGGGGGATTGAGGTAAACCCAGATCAGATTAAAGCAATCAATAGCTTGCAACCACCTCGGAATCCAAAGGAAGTCCAGAAGCTTACTGGGATGATGACAGCATTAAATCGGTTTATATCTAGATCAGCGGAAAGGTGTAGACCTTTCTTTCTTTTGTTGCATAAATGGAAAGAGTTTCAATGGTCTGAGAAGTGTGTCAGGGCATTCCAAGAGCTTAAACGTTACCTGTCCCATCCACCTATAATGTCTAGCCCATTGGTGGACGAAATCCTTTTTTCTTACCTCGTCGTTGCCTCACATGCCATAAGCCTTGTGCTCATATGGGTGGACGATGGTATACAATGACCAGTCTATTATATGAGCAAGTCACTTAACGAGGCTGAGGTGCACTATCTGCCACTAGAAAAAGCGATACTGGCTGTAGTGCATGCCACGAGGAAACTTCCCCATTACTTTCAGGCGCATACTGTGGTCGCTCTGACTCAACTTCCCCTCAAGTCAGTGCTCAGGAGCGTCGATTATACAGGGAGGGTAGCTAAGTGGGGTACGATTCTAGGGGCTTTTAATATAAAGTACATGCCCCGTACCTCTATCAAGGGACAGGTGCTCGCTGATTTGGTGGCTGAGTTTGCTGAATCTCCAGAGGAGGTGGAAATGGGAGACGAATCAGTGGATGAAAGATTGGTAGGTGTGGCCTCTATTCAGGGCCTACCGCCTTGGGAGTTATATGTTGATGGAGCAGCCAATCAACGGGGATTAGGAGTGGGGCTAGTACTGGTATCCCCTGAGAAGATTACCATTGAGAAATCCTTAAGACTGAATTTCTCTGCTACGAATAATGAAGCAGAGTATGAAACTTTGTTGAGAGGAATGGTGATGGTTCAAAAAATGGGGGGAAAGGCAGTAAGGGCTTTTTCGGACTCAAAACTGGTTGTAGGACAAGTAAGAGGTGACCTAGAGGCACGAGATTCAAGAATGCAGGGATATTTAGGCCAAGTCAGGAGTATACAAGAAAAGTTTGAAATTTTTTACTTGTCTCATGTTCCTAGAAGTGGGAACACCCATGCAGATTCGTTGGCCACCCTTGCCACATCCTCGACCCAGGATCTACCTCGGGTAGTATTGGTGGAAGACCTATGTACGCAAGCTCTGACGCATCAGGGTGCTCCACGGATACATCAGATTACGCTGGGTCTAAGCTGGATAGATGTTGTATCACTGTTCTTGGAAAAAGATGTACTACTTGAAGAAAAGTCTGAAGCTGATAAAGTGCGGAGGAAAGCTCCTCGGTTTTGGTTATCCGAGGACAGAAAACTGTACAAGCGCTCATTCTTTGGGCCTTATTTGTTGTGTGTCCACCCAGATGCATTAGAATTACTTCTAGAGGAATTGCATGAAGGGATTTATGGAAGTCATACAGGGGGAAGGTCACTGTCTCACAGGGCTCTTACCCAAGGATATTAGTGGCCAAAGATGCAAAAAGAGGCGCAGTAATATGTCAAGAAATGCGATCAATGTCAGAGGTTTGCACCGAACATTCATCAGCCTAGAGGGGTGCTTAACCCTCTGTCTAGTCTGTGGCCTTTTGCTCAGTGGGGCCTAGATATTGTGGGTCCTTTCCCAAAGGCTGTAGGGAACAAGAAATACCTCCTGGTATGCATAGATTATCTCACTAAGTGGATCGAAGCTGAGCCTTTAGCCAATATCAAGGATGTGAATGTCAAAAGATTCATCTGGAAGAACATAGTTACGCGATTTGGGGTTCCCAACGTCCTCATCTCGGATAATGGCCTTCAATTTGACAGCAAAACTTTAGGAAGTACTGTTCTGACCTGAGAATAAAGAACAGGTATTCCACTCCGGCCTATCCGCAAGGAAATGGGCAAGCCGAGGCTGTTAATAAGGTCATCGTAAACGGACTTAAGAAGAGATTGGATGACGCCAAAGGAAGATGGGTTGAAGAACTACCACACGTTCTTTGGATGTACAGGACAACACCTCGGAAGTCTACTGGAGAGACCCCCTTCTCAATGACGTATGGGGCTGAAGCTGTAATCCCTCTGGAGAACGGTTTTCCTACTATGAGATCTAGCGCATTTACCTCGAATGGAAATGACGACTTGCTAAAGAAGAACCTGGATCTAATGGAAGAACGACGAGAAAATGCTAGGGTGTAGTTAGCCTACTATCAACACAAGCTAAAACAAGGCTACGATATGAGTGTGAAGTTAAGACCATTGGCCCTAGGGGATTTGGTTTTGAGGAAAGTTGTGGGAAACACTAAAAACCCTACCTAGGGAAAATTGGGGCCCAATTGGGAGGGACCATATCGCATTACGACGGTGGCAGGAATAGGAGCCTATTACTTAGAAGATTTAGATGAAAGGGCTGTACTTCATCCTTAGAATGTAAATAATCTGAAAAGATATTACTATTGATAAGAAAAGTTACATTGTGTTTTTTCCTTGCTTCCATTTATCCTATGACATCTGTTGAAATATTAAACAGAAACTAAGTTATGTCAGGTCCTCGGACCACAAACTTAGTGGAAATTAATATCCTATGACATCTGTTGAAATATTAAACAGAAATTAAGTTATGTCAGGTTCTCGAACCACAAACTTAGTGGAAATTAATATCCTATGACATCTGTTGAAATGTTAAACAGAAACTAAGTTATGTCAGGTCCTCGGACCACAAACTTAATGAAAATTAGTATCCTATGGCATCTATTGTAATATTAAACAGGAATTAAGTTGTGTCAGGCCCTCGAATCACAAACTTAGTGGAAATTAATATTTCAGAACATCTCTCGAAATGAAAAATGGAAAATCATCTGTGTCTAGTCCTCGGACCATGAACCTTGTAAAAATAATTGTCCTTGCAGTGTTAAGGAATATATTCAATGGAATATATGTTGTGTTAAAACCTTTAGAGCATGATCTTGAATATAAGTTATTATTTTCTGGATTAAGTATTGACCTGTTTTATAGGTCATGATTGACTTCATGGATGTCAAATAAGTGTAAGTATGTTTCAATATGTTCACATCCTACTTATTGTTTAAGTGTTGTGATATTGCTTGGAAATTGTGAGATTTATTAGTGAACTTGGTAAAAGGGAGATACATTTTTGAAAGATTAACATTATGTTTTATTAATGCATCTTGTTCCTCACTAATACATGTTGGTTCCTTGATAATGTATCGTGTTTTGAAAGTAAACAGAGAACAGAGTAAAGTAAATATCATACAGTTAAGTAAAACAATAATGCTGACAAGTATTACTTGAAATAAAGAAAAGTGTTTCATACATTATCAAAATTGATCTTTAAGCACAGAAGATGAAATTACAATCATTATCACTATCTTAAAAACAAATACAAAATTAAGGCTTCAATTTAATCTGAAGTTTGGACTTGGAAGCCTTGTCAGCTGCCTCAAAAGGGGCCTCTTTCTCCTTCTCCTTAAGAGACCCTTCTGCAGGTAAAGTGACCAAGGCTATTTGCTTCTCAAAGTCTTGAGAAGCAGCCTCAGGCTGAGGTGCCTCAGTCACTTTATCCAGAGAAGAATCCTTTAAGGTCTCTTGCTCTCTGCCCTGGGCTTGCTGACTGGTCAAGGAAGGATGCTGAGAATGAGCTTCATTGATTGGCTGGGAAGCAGGAGGAGCTGTATCTTTCTGATTGGGAAGCTGCAAGGCCAGAGGAAAGACAATGTTCTCAGGCTTCCTTAGCTCAGAAGAGACGTCAATTCCAGCTTAGTTGAGGGCTGCCTCCCAAGTCTGGGTGCAATAGGCACGACAGACTACAGGGACCTCAGCCCGTAGAGCGTCCTTGGTCTCGGCTATGCCAACATCGTAGCCGTGTTGCTCGGCCTCGTCTCTTTCCTTTTCAGCTTTGAGTTTGTCTTCCTCAGCCTGCAGTATGGCCTTCTCGGCCAAGTCTTTAAGCTTGTTAGCCTCCTTAAGCTGCTGCCTAAGGGCTGCAATCTACTCCTTGGTCGTAACCAGCTGACCTTTTATATCATTGGCCAGCTTCCTTTGACTCTCTGCCTATGTCTCAGCACCCTTCAATGCAGCCTCAGCGCTTTTTCTTTGCTGCTCCTCAGTCTTCAACTTCTCTTTGAGGTCAGCATTGCTCTTCTCAGTGATGGACAACATCTGCATAGCAGAGGTCCTTCTTCTTCTCTCCTCATCCAGCTGTTGTGCGACGGAATGATAAATTTCTTCCATACTGAATGTACTTTGAACAGCCTGTTTTAAAAAAAAAAAAAAAAAGACAACAACAAAACAAATACAAAATATATATATATATATATAAGAGTAATAACGTGTATACGCACAAGTAACACGAAATTAGGGTTATGCCAAGTAAAAAAAAAAAAAAAAAGGGGTTGAAAGAATAACGATACATACCATTCCCAAACATCGCTTGGCTTGGAGAAAGACTTCGTTCCTCTTTAGTCCCCCTAGCTCCACCATGTCCTTGGGGAGCAGAAGGGTTTCTTCCAACACCAAGGCCACATGGCAGCCAATGCCCCCATTGTAATCTCTGATCGATGCATCATCGGTCAGAGGCTCACCCCCAAGCATGGGAGCTGGAAGCCATGCTTGGGGCTCAGGCTGTTAAAGCTCTCCCATCTCTGGTCCTCGACTGGGGGCATTACTGATTTTTAATTGCTTCGTTGGCCTGTGGGCCTCCTCTTCACTGGAAGAATGAGTCCTTCCAGTCTCCATTACCTCCTTGCCCTTAGGCTCCCTTCTCCTCTTAAGGTCAGGTTGTTCAGTCCTAGAAGGAGGAGCTGGCTGAGGGGCGCGAGGAGGAGATTTAGGAGGAGGGGGAGGAAGTTTTGGTTAGGTGGGCCTCCCAGCCCCCCCCATTCCAGGTTGGCTCTCCAATAGTTCCTGGAGACTGCGTTGGGGCTTCCTCTAGATGCCCATATCCTCGGGAGTGTTAGGTGATGGAGTGAGTAAGTCAAAGACTTCGTAATCGTCTGTGGCCGAGGCTAGGTCCACAAAACCTTCTTTCTCTCGTTCAAATTCTTCTTCCTCCTTTACTTGAAAAACGGGGGGAGAAGATGGAACAACTTCTGCGAGGCTGGCAACGGGCAATGCCTCGGTATGCTGGGAGTATTCTGGAAGAGGAATGCCTTGGGGGACTATGAACCCTTCGTAAGCAATGCTGATTCTGCGAAGCCGAGGATCCTTAGCCTTTATCACGCACGAAGGAGCTTGGAATGCATGTGATATAGGGCTATAGCCGAGGATGAGATGAGCTGCTCTTAACTGACCGTCTGATGGGTTGACGTAAATTTCAGCTCGGAGAACTCTATCCAAGCTGGCTTTGTTAACTAAACGTAACGATGGCGTAGTGGCGCGGGGATCTGCAATGTCAGTAGAGACAATAAGGAGTCACTTTAGTATCAGCCGATGACAATGGGAATACTAGAATATGAAAAGTTAAACATGAAGATTAAGTAAGTTAGTTCCCCACCTGGCTCACCTTCTTTAACTGGGCATGGTAAGCCATCATGCCACTAGAAGATTAGGAAATCTTCTTTTAATCCCTTATTAGATACAGGGAGACACTGAATCATCCTGACCTCTGCTTGCCTGGATTTTAAGTAGTATCCCTGATTTTTTAGATGCTGAAGGTTGTAAATCCAGTTTATATCATAGTGGGTCAGGTTTAGGTTCATTCTTTCGTTCAGGGCATCTATACATCCTAATACCCTGAACATATTCGGCGCACATTGTGTGGGGGATAACCTAAAATACCTAAGGTAATTCCTGGTAAGGGTGCCCATGGGAATGGTCATCCCCTCTTCTATGAAGGCGATCATAGGAATGACAACCTCGTTTGTTTTTCTTTCATCATACCACTCACCCTGTGCCGCGTACCTAACGCCCACATGTGGAGGGATGTTATACTTAGTCCTAAAATTCCTCATTTTCTCCTCGGTGTCAACTAACTCCCTAAATCTACCCATTTTCTAAGAGGTCCTATAGGCGAAATTTTACAATAAAAGGAATAAGAGTTGAAGATAGTTTAGAAAGACTTACAAGTGTGAGAAATGGTCCTCGGACAGGATTTTGGTATTTGTAGACGCACAAAGGAGCGAAAGAAAGAGAGAAAGTGTCAGGATCTAGAATAACGCAATCGTTCAAAAGTGACAAGAAACTGATTTGAAAGTCTATTTATAGTGGCACAAAAATTAGGAGCGGAAATTCGCCCGCTCAAATTCCCAGAAAGCTCAACCGCCGTTGGATTATCATCCAACCGTTGAACGTGAGAGACAAAGGAATTGCCAAAATTAAATGAAGACGCACCCTGGGCACTGAAGAGTCAGGGATGAGTCACAAGAAGATAAACACGTGTTACTGCAATTTGACCCAACGAAACCAGATCATATGGCAGATCCGACGAGAGAATCAAAATCCTCCTTTTCTCCCGAGGAGCCGAAAAGCAAGATTTTGAGGGGCTATTGTGGGGGCCAATTGAACCCTGTGTTCAAACTGCATTGGAGGAGGCAGGCCCAATATCTAGTCTCATATGTACAAACAGCGTAAGAAAGGGCCAGGCCCAATATCCAGTTTGAGGGTAAGAGAATATCCGAAGACAACCAACAAAAGAAGGGATAAAATTACCCTCCGAGGAGAGGTAAAGAGTGCTTGTGAGGAATTTGGCCGTGTCCGAGGACGATAGTCACCTCGGAACTTCTATCCGAGGTATCTGGTAAACTTATTAGTCACTTAGAGTAACGCCTCGGGCAAACCTTACAACAAAATGAAGGGAAAAATATCAAATAAAGGATAATAGTAAGAAATAACAAATATCTAAGGGTACTGTCACCTCCGCATTAAATGCCGCCCAGCTAACCTTTTGGCCGCATTAATGTGGGGGTGATATCTGAACAGTGAACACGCAGCCTTCCAGCTAAGAATGGAAGATTCAAGAAAAGGCAGGAGGGATGGAGAAAAAGAACTTTGAACGCCTAATCCACACGTGGATGGAGAAAAAGGTAAAGAAGCCATAGTATATAAGATGAAGGAAGGAGAAAGGAAAGGGGGACTGGAAGTATTCTAAAATCATAGCATTAGGGCATGTCCGAGGATACTTTTTTTACTTATATGGATGTATAACTCTCTCCTTCTAACGCTATAACCCAATATCTTGGTCCTAGATCCAGACTAGCTTTTTATCCCACACTTTACAAATTTATTGTTCAGGTTTTGTGGGCCTAGATCCATTCCTGTTTTAGGGTTCAAGCCAAATCTGGTCCTTACATATATTATTCAAAATTTTCATTCTCTTAAAAAGATATTATTATATTAATAATTTTTCTTATCGTGGGAGTAGTTTTGAACTATTGATTGAGTTTTGTTTACTAATATGGATACATGAAATTGGAAATGCAAATTTCTTAAACATTCCAAAGTGACTATATCATATTATAAATTTAATATTTAAAATAATATGTAGGAAAAAAGTAAACTTTATGTATAAAATTGAACACTTCACCTATCGAATGAAAGAAAATAATCAGTATAACATAAAGAGAACATGATCTAATTTTTTTTTTTATTACATACACTTTTATTTATTAAGATTTTATTGCCTTTAACTAGATGTTCATATCGCATTTTTGTTACTACGCTCTTGTTGAGCCTTCTCGTTTATTACACCATTGGCCACATTATTATTCTTTTTAGTATTTATTATTAACTTTTAATTTTTAGAAAATATTAAATATATAAATATATTGGCTTTATAAATTCATATTAGACAGTTTTAATTTTACATATCCATTTACTTTAATTTTGATGTTATAACTAAATAATAAATCAATGAAAAATAAAAATAAAAATATTGTCTATACATATTCATCTTGGGTGGTTTAATTTTAATAGTTGATAGACACATTCAAATACATAACCAACATGGTATTTTGATATAAATTCAAAATATCACTTCCAAAATAGCTAAGTATTATTTCAAAAAAAAAAATCAAACAAAAGTTAAAGGAGGGAGAGAGAAGACTTGTGACGGAAAACTAAAAAAATCAGACACACTACCAAATCATATCAACCCAAAATAGTATTATATAAAAAATACAATGATTCATCAACCTAAAGTTAAATTGAAAAAAAGAATATATATATATATATATATATTTAGAGAGAGAGAGAGAGAGAGAGAGAGAGAGAGAGAGAGAGAGAGAGAAATACAAAATAAAATGAGAAAAAGAAGCATCAAATAAAAAATATAGTCATAAATCAAACACCAAATTATCCAAGCCATGATATATAATAGAGTAACATTATATTCTTGTAAACTATATTTATATGCAATAAAATAACATTTAACAATTATAGAAAAGAAAAAAAGATAATAACTTAAAAACACAAAACCAAAATTGCAACCCAAAGTAAAATTATAAAGAACATATAAATACATCAATCTAAGGTAAAAGAGAAGTTATGGTTGGAATTAGTGGAAACAAATGAAAAATAGGTAGATGATGTGGCCATTGATGTGGCTCAATAGGAGCATAGTAATAATAAATATTACGCTTCAACTTATAGATATATATATATATATATATAGATAAGTGTAGTACAAAATATGTATTATAATGAACTCTAATATAGGTATATATAATAAACTAAACCCTAGACTAATAGGCTTCTAGTAAAGTAGGAGATTTGGTTTGCACATAAAGTAGAATTAAACTTGGGCCTATGCTAATGAGCTAATATATCTCTAACAGCATAGACTACAATCTCCAAATTTTTACATGAGGTTGAACTTGAACCTTCTCCACCTTATATAGAAGGACACAGAAATGTCAATTGATCCATAATTAAACCCTTGGGGATTAATATTAAATAGTCCATACAGATGTATGATCACTTCCAAGGCAAAATTATGGAATTATCAATCAACTTTTAAAATTCTATAATTCTATACTTATATCATGTGATTTTTTTAATAATAACAAAATTTTTGTGAGAGTCATGTCAAGGATGTTATATAATTCCTCACTGGAACAAAATCTCTTCAGCATGCATAAAAAAAAAAATAGTTAAAGCTACTTTAAGCTCAAGAAAGTTTTAAGTTAATCCACCCTAATTTTGTTCTCATGTGTCGCTTTTTAAAAATTTTCCAATCCATTTAAAATACTTCCACCAAGTTAAAGCTACTTCTAACTAGGGGTGGAGGGGGGTGGGGGGGGAGGGGGTAGGTGCCCCTTGAACTTCCAATTTTTTTCACTGCTAATATAGTACATATATCATTATGCCCTCCTTGACAAAAGAAGACATTAGGCGTAGTTGTGCACAAAAAGCAGATTCTACTGCTATAGGAAATCATGTGGGAGACCCACCTAATAATGATTTAAAAAAAAAAAAAAAACCAATTCTACAACAAAATGAAATAGAAATCACACAACATCATCCTACTGCCATAATGAAATAGGAAATCATATGGGAATGTGACCCATTTAATAATGATTATTAAAAAAAAAAAAAAAAGATCTTATAGCAAAACGAAATAGAAAAGATATATTCAAAACTATTAAGTATGAACAAATTATGTAGCGGTTTCAAAATATAAAAAATCGTTGAGGGCAACTGAGTAAATTAAGCTAGGTGTGAAATGACAAATTAAAATTTAGATTTTATGTTAGATTCTATATGACAATTACATTAGTATATAGTTGTTTATTTATTTAGTTATTCATACTGATTAATTTTTTTAGATTAGTTTTTTACTTTTAATTCCCCTGACCTAAATTCTAGGCTCCGCCACTACTTCTAACCCATTTGAATTTTTTTTAGAATTTTCAAAAACTTATTGTTGTGTGGTATAATTTGGTCAAGGTTTTTTTATTGAAACGAAAGTAGTTTTACTACGGGTTTAATTTAACCAAATTTGGAGAGAGAGAGAGAGAGAGAGAGAGAGAGAGAGAGAGAGAGAGAGAGAGAGAGAGAGAGAGAGAGAGAGAGAGAGAGAGAGAGAGAGAGAGAGAGAGAGAGAGAGAGAGAGAGTTGATACTATTCTAAATACTCTTATACAAATTGGAACATCTTATTTTGACAATAATAAAAAATAAAAATAATGACAATAATAAAAAATAAAAATAAAGTAGTAGAAGAGCATAGTGATTTGGTAATGAAGTAAAAAACCAATTTAAAAATTCTCTTTAATGGAAAAATCACTCTATGGATCCAATCCTAAAGCTAATTAACTATAGGAAAAACAGCTACGACAATCTACTTAAAAATAAACCCTTATACAACTAGACTCTTTATTGTAACTATGAGGCCAAAGGATCTAGGGACTCTGGCCCATTTCATATCAAGCCTAAGGTCCATGCCGAGGAGAAAGAAATGCCCAATGACGAACAAAGGGAATGCAGACTATCAGCTAATGCCTTGACCCCATTTATGTGGACGTGACCCCTAGACAGTGCAACCGAGGCCACAGCAGCTCACAAAGCGTCAGAAGGAGTGACCGATGGGACGTTTACTCAAGTATGGGCATGGATGACTAACAAGTGTAGGAAGATGATGGGCCAAAAGAAAAAATGATATATAACATCAGAGATCTCCCACAAGAGGGGGGGGGGGGAACTCCTAGGAAATGAGGGGAGATGAGAATTCACATCTTCGGACGATGAGTCCTTTCCCCCAGGTGTAGGGCTGTCTGATTCTGTGTTTTTAACTCCTATTTGATCATCGCCAATTCCCACACAAGCCGTCGCCCTATCTGTGATTTTCTTGTCATATATGCTTTTAATTTTCCTATCTTCAACATATTTGCATGGGTGTACACATAATTAGCATATTAACATAAACTCTCACTTAGTAATTTCTATTTATTTATTTTTTAAGTAACTCTCACTTAGTATTTGTTTTTCTTTTAGAAGTTAAAACATGTTCATGTTTGTACCACGCAAGCACGTAATTAATTTAATTTTTTTTATAAAATTGCAAATTGTAATTCAAAAAAAACATTCAAATATGATTTAAACTTTGAGAAATGTTAAATTTGATATTCTTTGACTAAAATTTGTACCTTCTTTGTATAGATATATTTTCTTAATAAAAATAAATCAACAGGAGGGGGAAAAAGTGATTTGTACCCTCGGGATAAATTTATTACTGTTTCCTTTAATTTCAAAAGTATACGTCACTGTTTTTTTAATATAGATTTGTTTTATTTTCTTGACTTTGCATTCTATAAACCCTAAATCCATATTTTTGTAATAGATAGAATATTGCTTAATTTCTCCCCATTCCATGAGTTGTAGAGTATGGCATGGGCGATGAAGCATCAACTGAGGGGGATGTATATAGTTATGGAGTCCTTGTGTTGGAAATGTTTACAGGAAGGAGACCCATTGATGATATGTTTAAAGATGGTCTCAATCTCCATAACTTTGTTAAGATTTCCTTACCGAAAAGGCTCATTCAAGTTGTCGACCCAATGCTTTTTCCAAGAGAAGTTAAAGAAATGGTAGTAGCAATTGCAGCAATGATGGCAACAAAAGAAGATGACAATGACAATGAAATTGAAGTAGAAGAAGCTAATAATACTGAGGACTTTAGGCATATTGATGTGGATATGCAAAAATGCTTACTCTCAATCCTTAACATTGGAATCTTATGTTCACTGGAATCTCCAAAGGAGAGAATCAATATGGAGGAAGTCATTAAGGAACTACAATTAATAAAAAGTACTTTTGTTGGTTTAGGGATTCGCAGAGGTAGACCAAGTAGAACTCAAGTAAGAGGCATTTCATTTTAATTACTATAAGGTTACTCTAAGTTGTGTGTCCTAGTCATTTACGTTAATTTCATTCAGTTCCCAAATACTACTTTTAAAAAACCATGGAGATTTTATGTTTACCTTTTTATTAATCTTGAGTAGATTGTCATAGCTAATTTTAAAATTAGATTTTCATTTCTCACTCGTGGTCAAATTGCTAAACAGAAATTGTCATCTTATTAATACCCACAACCTTGTAACCATGTAATAGTTATTGTTTTTTATGTTATCAAAGTATAATATGGTGAGCTAATGAACTTTTTTGTGAATTGCAGAGGCCTAGAACAACTAGAAGAGATTAAATGTCCTTAATAATGTTTGGATTATGCAAGGGATTAGGAGTCGTGATCTTAATTTCAAGCTAGTTTAATATCCCTTGTTGAAATGATCAATGGCTGATTTTCTTTCTTTTCTGGTGTAGGAATCATGATTTTCTTTCTCTTCAACTGTTGGAGTCGTCTTCATTTACTGTGCTGGATTCTACTACTATAATGTGTGATTATGTGTTTGTACTAATAATCAATTCAATTCCTAAAAGTCTTTATAGGAAAGGAATGTATTAAAGATGCCATGTTAGTTTAGAAATTTAGATGCTTTATGCAACATTATTTTATTATACAAATAAAAATGGATGTTTCATTTAATTTCCATTCAAACTTAAAGTTTTAGATTATAGTAGCTTGTGGCTGTAGGGAATAAAACAATCAATCTAAGTTTCAATTTATTATATAAGACCTTAAACGAACAGAGACCAATCACCAATCACTGCCCAATATTTGATGAATTAGATATGACACACAGCAAACAGTCTAGGACCTCCCTTCAGCTATGTATATGTGGCTACACAAGAGAAGCAACCTGACTTAGTTTTGGTCCATGTAGCCTTATCCTTTACTTTGGATCTACAAGACTTATTGGCTTTGGACTCAAGTATGACTAAACCAAGTTCTATTTTTTAAGACTGAATCCACCGAAGCCTCATAGATTGTTGCATCATATATAATCCTATATATTTCCAAATTTAAGCAGAAGTGTTCCAACTGGGTGTCAGTCAAGCAATAGGAAGATTTTTTTTCCCAAGTCGATCTAACCCAATTTAGAGCATCAACAATAATACTCTAAATGAAATTTTAATTAAAAATATATATATCCATTAGCTATTTGACAAGTTGGCAAGTAGATTTTGAATCTAATAGACATGTATGCATAGAGCATTAACTCTTTTAGCACTCATTCTTAAGATAGAGAGAATGTGAGAATGTGGCACAGAAGAATATATTGAACCATGATAACTAAGGTTACCAAATATACTTGCAAGCAACAGAGAGAGATAAGCATTACAACTAGGAACTTAAACCCCAAAAAATAGAATTGTGGAAAAAAATACCACAAAATACAAAGAGCTTATAAATGCTAAAAAAGAGGAAGAAAAATGCTATATCTATAATATTTTCAAAACACTTAAAAATCCAATAACAACTGACTACCAATAAACTTAAGTGGTAGTTTATTATGAGCTGTGTTTGGTGAGGCAAAAAAGTATTTTTAATAGTAGGTTCAAATTAAAACCAATAATAACTAATTACCTATGATTTATTGTGAAAATGTTCTGTACATAACACTTCTTGAAAAAAGAATGATATTAGATAGAATAGTAACACAGATTTTTGTGGGCCAAAAACAGAATACTATTGTTTTTCTTTATGGCTTTTTTTGCCAATCACTTCAGGCCTTTTGCACATCAATTCATCAACAACATCCTTGGGGTGACACTTAACATATGCTTCTAGAAATTATCTTCTTCCTAGTTATCCTCCGAGTAAGTAATGTTCCTCTCTACACTAGGGAAAAATGTCCATATACCCCCTGAACTTTCAGCCATTGGCCAAAACACCTCTTAAACTTTTATATTGGCCAATTTATTCCTTAAAGCCCATTTCTTTAAAGCCATGAAAACTAATGCTAGTAGCTTGCTTTTATCTACCTATGACCAAATATTAAGAGTTTATCAAAACAAACGACTGTCTCACAACAGGCATTGTGGATTGCCTAGCACTTTTCCCACCCGTTACCAGACTTTCAAACCAAGAATCAAGAATTTTTTATGATCCAATTAAATTAGGAAAAAACCAATTTTTCATAACCTAGGATTGGTAATAAAATCAAACAGAATTAGATGACCAATCACACCTTAGCAAAAACCTAATGATTGGTGGTGATTTCCCAAACTCTTGACAATTTAAAAATGAATCATTAGTCATAGGAAAGCACACACCCGAGCCCGTGCACCACCCTCTAGGGAGGGGCATGTGCGTCACTGTTTTTGGGTGGTCGACAACCATGAGGTATCGACACAACCAATAGGAATATGACACGTCGTTTAATTTGAATTATACTAAAAATAGACCAATTAGAATTAAGAGATCATAATCACCTATTGTCGAGATCGGTTTCATGCAAGTTTCCTTTACTATTAAACCTTATTTCTTTGATATCTTTTAATCTAGTGGTCCGATTAATGCTCATGAACTATCATTTTGATCGTTATGACCTTAAGATTTTTTTATAAGAAGTATTTGGAAATCAAATTATCAAAATTACAGTCTTGCCTTAGAGACATGAAATGGTGATAATATGCAATGTAATGCAAGTGAGGTTAAATGTGAGAAGCAAAATGGGGTATTTATGTACAAGTTCAGCCTTCAATCAAATTTAAAATTGAATTTAGCAAAAGAATAAGATTATCAATACCAACAAAGCAAAAAATCTAAGCAAGAGAAAGATATGATTGTTGATTGAAAGCAGAATATGAAATTAAAAAAGTCATTTAACTGTACCTTAAATTGACAAAAAACTACTATAAACTATAATATATATGAAAAATAGAATAAAGATAAATTGCATCTGTTTGATCCGGGGAAAAAACACCCACATAGCAAAAAATTCAATTGCTTGTTTTCCTCTAGTGGTGTTGACTTGGCTATACTACTACCTAGTTCTAATATCTCCTAAATAGCACCGAATTTGGATTAGAATAGAGATAATTTCAGCCCTTCAAAATTTGGGTTTGGCTTACTTTCAATATTTTTTTAACTAGACATGTCTTTTTATTTTAAATATACAATAGCAGGTGGTAGTAAGTTATAATCTCTACATTTTATTTAGTTAGTATGTGATGTGACAGTCTCTCATTAAAACAAAATGAAATTTATTTTAAAAAAGTACCAGAGGCAAGCTAAATGCTCAAAGTTAAACTTTGCCGCCATATTCAAATTCATCAAGATCAAACCCCCATTTTCCCAAGTTTAATAATGAGTCTGATACTTTCTGCTATTTTCAATAGAAATATCTTGATCTCAAATGCTCTCATGGGAAACTATTGAATTATCAACCCAAAAAAAAAAAAAAAAAAAAAAAAACTAGTCATCACAGTTAAAGCTAAATCCAATTTTTATTATTTTGGGTATAACAAAAATCGAAAATTGTAACTGGGCCTCCACATCTGGGACTGAGCCCATTAACCCATCTCATAGATTGCCTATCCAGCCCGATACGAATCGTTTTTGCCCATTTCCTTCAAATTTGAATCTGAAGTCACACTGACTTCGATTTGGTTCCTCGCACTCGCACCAATCTCGCCACAGAATTAACAATCACGCTCCTGAGTTTGTGGCTGCACTACCTGGTTTGGTTCTTGCTTCTCATTTATTTTCTTCATATATACTCCAATACTTTATATCATCCAGATATCATATTTATTTTGTAAGCATGGTTTATGAGATCAATTAATGTTAATTTGCTACTTGTTCTGTGAGTGGACCGTGTTTAAAAATACAATTTTATTTTATTCCTTTTTGACTTGCACCACTAAATAATGTTGTATTTAATAGGAGCTAGGCACATAGTGGCATGAAAAAGTCTTTCTTGCTTTGGTTGAAGAAGGAATTATACGAGAAAAGCTTATCACAAAGACATTCCTCATGTATGTGTTTGAAGCTTCTCAGTGACACAGTGAAAGAAACAGTAGTTCTAAATTATGATGTCTGAAGTTTAATTGCTTAGTACATGTTACACATATGCCATACACAGAAACCTATTGCATGTCAACCTTGTTTATTAAAACAAAACTTACATAATAATCACTTGAAACACCATACTTCTATTAATCTTCACCAATGAAATTGGGTTCATCAGGCTTCTGTGGCAGTAGTAGCAACCTTTTTGGTGCTTTGCCTTCACCATTGTGTTCAGCCTTTGAGGTCCCTGCTTCATCTGTCACACCATCTTGCAATCTGTCTTCTGCTTCATGCAAAGACTTATAAAGCTTTCTCTCATGGTACCTGCGCCAAACTGCTTGGATGCGACGAGCTGCCCACGTTTTCCATTGTAAGGAGTAGTACCTGAAAGTCATCATTGCACAATTACACTTGGGGATCATTCCACTTGGAAAAATAAAGGTAATCAGAGTTCTAATGTAATTTTTCTTCAAAGTCACTATGAATATTCAATTCTAATAATGAAAGAGTATCACAAACCAAGGAAAAGATATCATATTCTTTTTAAAAAAATTTGTTTAGAAATCCAATGCAAAGGGCATTGTAGATTTTGATGGGATAACCATGGTATTTTGATTTAAAATTAAATGAAGAATTGATGGCCGCACTTTGTTTGGAGAATGTTGACAATAATCATCCAAAATGTTGATAAGCTTAGCTTAAAGACTTGCCTGAAAATATGCTGGAACTGCTTGCTATGAAGACGCCGAAACTGAGAGGCCACAAACTTCAAATCAGCGGCCCTTAGCACAAAGGCTTCAACCTCTTTCTGAGCTATTACCGTTCTTGTTGAAATGGGAAGACTGGTAGAGGAGCGGGGATTCAAGGCCCATGCAAAAAGTTCTTCACCACAGAAGTCACCGGCCTTCAAATCACCAGCATTTCCTTTTTCTCCAGCATTAGTAGTGATAGTGGTCAGGTTTCCTCGCATGATAAAGAGCATCTCATCCACTGGATCCCCCTCAAGGATAATGCAGCTCTTCTCTGTGTGAAGAACTGGTTTGAGACGATCACAAAGTGCATCAAACAGTTGACTATCCATTTTTTCAAACATTGGCACCTAAAAGATAAAATTGATTTGATGAACACAATAGCTAGAAGTTGGACAAAAAGATGTATGGAAAAAAAAAAATTCAAAAGAAAAATTCTCACACTCTTGAGAAGACTTAAGCAAAGATGGCGTGTTATGTCCCTTCGGAGGTCCTTAGGAAGGCTTTGAAGTAGATTCTCTTCCTCAACACCTCTGGTTAGTTGCCATTTATACTGTTGGTATCGTCTAACTCGTGCCCTTAATTCCTCAGGGAGCATACGGTGGGACATCCACCGCTCTGCATCAGTCCTTTTCACTCTCATTTCTTCTACTCTCATTGTTGTGGATTGCAGATATCTCTGTAACATGCATAATATAGCACTTTTGTTAATCGAATCTTATGACTATCTGTGGAAATGTTTCTACTCATAAGAGTGGGTAGAGTTAATGAGAACAGACCAACATCAAATTTCAATTGAAGCTAAAATAGAACAGTAGATCTTTAAGAATAAATACACCACAGAGAAATTAATATAATAATGTTTGCATGTTTATTGGATAAATTAGCATATTATGCACTTTTTGGATATCACAGGTATATGGCTTTCAATCAAAGGAAGGAGAAGGAGATAGCAATGGCTAGGATGACTTACACAGCTCTACAATGACAAATCAGAGTATTAACAATTAATACTGACTGTTGGGAGACCGCACGAGGGGGGTGTGGACATAAAAGCAAAAACACAAACAGGGGAGGCATAGCATATCTGGCAAAGAGTAGTTATGGGAGACCAGTTTTTGAAGTATGCCATTCATTACAGGTCTACAACACAGTCCATGGCACAATAGCAGCAGTCGGAGAAGACCTATGCCAAGCAAAGGAGGGGGGGATTTCAAAAGGCAATGGTTCTAACAGAGACCATGGAGGCTCAAGGCATAATAACCCAGGTTGCCAAAGCCCCCTGAATTTGCTCTTTCATAATGGAAGAACCGAAACCACCAATGAATAGAAAGACTCGTTTTTGAATGTCTGGTAGTTGTGTGTAGGACTTTAGGTTCGGTTGTAAACTGAGTTAAACAAGCACTAAAAACTTATGTGAACTTCTTTATTATTATTATTATTTTTTTTTTTATGCTGGCATGTAACTAAAATTTCTATGTTGTATAAAAAAGGAAAAAACAAGAAACAAGAAAACCAAAACAAAAAGTCAGACTGGCTCAAACAATATCTATTTACATAATAATCTCATATTGCTAAAACATTAGGTTAGAAAGAGAACTGATAAGAATCATAGAGTCACCTGCATATTGCCAATAAGTAACGAGAATAAAACCAACCCAAAGGTGGATATTGCGACAGCAAATACTATCTCCCCAATGTAAGTGCTTGTTTCAAGGTTTTGGCCAGCAGAGCTGAGAAGAAACAAAATGATTCAATATAGAAATGCCTTTAGCTCCTAAACTGTAACTCACAATGTGTTAGATCTTGTTATAAGTTGACAATCCTTGATTTATATATAGGAACTTAGGTAACCAAATTTTAATAGGAAAACATTCATTCTTGGAAATTAAAACCTATGCAGATGACATTTGAAATAATATTTGAGGTGATGCAATTGAGTTAAGGGAGTAGACACCTTTTCATGGAAAAAAGGAAAAAAATTAAAGAGACTAAATATTGTCAAGAGTCTTGTAGTTCAATTGGTATTGTTGTGGTCTCTTTTATTAAAATGAACATATAGAGATAGGCTGGAAAGCTGCCTACCATTAGGGTTCAAATCTTTTATCCTCTCTTGTTATAACAATTAAATTTTACATATCTTTGGAGGATTCTATATATTTACTCACCTAAGATTACGAAAAGCCCACCAAAAGCAGTAAGACAATTTCACTTTAAAATCTGCTGTATGTAGTACCAGTCCATTCTTGAGAACGTCAGTAAATATTCCAAAGTCAAAGCCCGTTGCATTTTCAATATCATCAGGTTTGGTATGAGGACAGCTCTCATTTAGACATTTAAAGCTTTGACGGCGGCCTTGACCACACTGATGAACATCTCCAGAATCTTGACAGTGCTTTTCCCAGCATGTACCCTCTCGTTCAATGGCATACAAGTACCAAAAAGCTCCAACTACCTGCTTAATTTGTCACATTTATTTGTAATCATCATTAAATCTTTGAAATTAATATTGCTAATAATTCAAAATCAACTTACATGACTGGCTAGCATATAGAGAAAAAGATTATATGCAGCTCCAGCCCATGCTGTCTGAGTCAGTATCCCTGAGGTTCTTGTTACTTCCATGTATAGTGGATAGAGCCGAGAGAGTCTAGGCACATATTGTGAGAAGATTGCAATCTTCAACATTTGCTTCATGATTAATGGAGCTTTGGTCTTTTTAGAGAAAATGACAACACAAACTACCACCTGAAAAGTAAGCAGAACACATCCATTACTGTAAAATTGACATTCCCTTACACGTTTAATTCTTTTAAATCAAGCAATTTGACACAACTTCAGCATAGGGCATTGTTTACTTTTACATATAGTTTGATAGATGGATTATGTGTTTTTGTGTGTCCAAAGTATCACTTTGAGCTAGTTATTGTCAAATATTGCCAATAGTCTCATAGCTTAATTGATACTTTTTAATGTTTTCAATAGACTCCTAGACCTATCTATCAAATTACAAAAAATAAATAAAAATTATTATCAGGGCATGTAAAATCTAACCTTAGTCTCTCCACACACATAGTTGTAAAGGCATATAAGTATGGGTACTCATCCTGTGGTAATTCTCCCTTGAGAGTCTCGTTTCCGTTATTTCCTTAACTGGTTTAAGAGCAGCAAAGATGGAAGCCAAATGAAATGTATGATTATAATCACTTCCTCAACTAATTGCAAAGTAACAAGTAAGGAAGCAAGTCCGTTACTACAAAATTGTGAACCTATGACTGCAGTGGGGTTTGAACTGAATGTTGTTATGAATGCACAAAGACGTGTCTGTTTGGCAAGAGCTTTCTCTATTCACTTTTTAGTTTCTTTGCCTATATACAACTTTTTAAAATCTCATTTTTACTATAACCATTTTTCAACCAATAAGCTTTCGGTAAAAAGCTACATCAAAATGCACTAAATAAGATTTCGTGAAATGTCCTGCATACCTGTGGCAATGGAAGAATTGATAGAATGTCAATGAGGAAGTATGTGGATAAGTATCTTTTTGCTATAGCCGCCGGATCAGTAATTGTCTCACCCCTTCCGAAGACTTGAGAAGAAGGGGCAATAAACCCAGTACGGAACTGAAAGATTATATGAAGTACATAAAAGGCATCAAAGAGTGATCGAAGAACACAAGCAATTGTTGCTAGTTTTTTGTCCGCATCCAGGCATTTGTATTCGTCAGGGTTCTCATAGATCACTGGGACGTAAAAGAACAAAGGGTCCACGGCCGCAGATATCACACAAGAGAGCACAAATACTTTGTTCCAAGTTTGAAGAAATTGATCCTGAGGATCAAGAATTGTCTTCTTAGGAGTAGGAGCCGGCACTTTTTTTGGCTGATCACCGACATAAGGGATGCTTTTCAGTTTTTTGAAGCTTCTAATCCTCTCGGAACCCCTATCGAATCTTCCCCGAAGCCTCTCCAAAACTCTGCCAACTGTTGTTCTAAAGCTTCTTGGACGTAGTCCATGTTCAAAGTCAGATTTCTGCCCAGAACTCAAAGATGGTTCTGTACTCCGATCGTTAAACCTGGATGAACACAATGTATAGATTAAAGCAGCATAAAGCAAGTGTAAGTAGCACAGTATCAACTGACAAATCTGAATGGCCCCTAACTATGGAATTCTGCACTAAAACAGAATTTCAGAGAACAACTGATGATTATTCAGTAATTCAGCCTTTTGCAACACTTCCAATTACCAATTCTGGTCTCTTTACTTTCTAAGCTAGAATGCCTCTAAACGATAAACTGATAGTATAACATGAGATTCCTCCATTAGGATATTTTAAGATAGTTTCACTCAATCCGACTATTCAAATTGTTGCATGATAGTATTTGTGACCCGCACATACAGTACTCCAAGAAAGAAACAAAGACATGCTGACAAAATTGTGTACTAGAAATAAAGGCAACAGAAGAAGAGACTGCCAAAATTCAGGCTTAAGCAAACTAACCTGAAAATTTTAAGTCGCTTGGAATCCATTTCCTTCACCCAATTAAATTTCCAACATGAAGAGACAGACCTGTGATTTTGGACACACTTTATTTACAGTTAAGAAGCACGAGTTCAAATCTGAAATTATTTTCAATGAAACTGAAAACCCAGAATGAAAAATCCGAGAGATAAGTTAAAAGAGTAACAAGTATGATATTATTAACTATTATGGGACTGCAGTCAATCATTGAGCATCATCTAGACAATCCATGCAATCAGTCAACAGGTAAAAACTTTAAACGTGTAACGTGCCTTACATCACTTTCCACGTAACACAGTCCAACCCTATTGTCCAACCCTATTTTTTCAATAAATTATTGTGTATTCACGAATTATTATAAATATGTATTTTTTACTATTTTTACTTTTTTTTAATATCATTTATGTGATAGGAAAAAAAAAATACACATTTATAATATTTCGAATATCTAATAATTGTCCCATTTTTTTCAGTCGGGAGTGGACTATAAATTGACTATAATGTGTCATTGTTTATAATTTCCTGTGTTCCCGCATTATTGGGGCAGTCTCACTTGAAAATGCTTAAAATATAAGAAAAAGTAAAGCCAAACGGAAAAATTATACAATAAATTTTTTTTTTGGGGAGAAAGTACAATCATTGTTGTTGATAATTCGATTAAAACGTTGGAAACTATATTGGCAAAAGAGTTCCAATATTGAGGGAGTAGAATAATGCAGGGAAAGTTAATACCGTACCGGCCGGTACCGCCGGTATTTCTCTTACCGGTCACTCAACCGGTACAGAAACATGATTGTATCGTACCGTTTTAAATACCGGGAAGTACCGGACTATACCGGCTGTACCGGCGAAAATCGGACATTCCGGTCGAAAATTGAAATTCGGACGGTACAAAAAAAAAAAGAAACTGTATTAATCACCTGCACTGTCATCCTCCAGTCACTAACCCGGCGCCGATCACCCACTGCCAGTTGCTGTTGCCACCGCTTCTTCTTCACCTTTGTCCTAGCATAAAAGCCGCTACTTCTTCACCTTGTCCCAGCTTAAATGTTCTCTCTTCTCTGTATACTTTTATTATTTTGTCTGCCTCTGATGGTCTAATAAATGTGAATGAATGACGTTTAAATGGACTTAAAGTAAAACCTGATGTTAACTTTTCAAATTTTGTCTTTTTCACATCACACGGCTTTGTACTTTTTTTATTATTATTATTATTATTATCATTTTATTAAAAGGATAGATGAGATGTAGCAAACTAGTCGGTAGTAGTAATTAGGATTAGTTTGGCAGAGGAATTAGGGTAATGTTGTATGTATTTTTTTGAAATGTATGAAGATAAAAAAAATGTGTAAAAATATGTATAGTGTTATTTAAAAACTAAAAAATGAGTTATTTAATATATCTATCAAATAGGACCTAGATCTTTATACATTTTAAAAAACTATTAAATTTTGTTAATAAATTATATAAAATTTGACTAATAAATATATAAATAATATATATAGAGGTACATTCAAAACAATATGTCAATATTGATAGTAAACGAAATATATCATACTGTTAACTAAATCCGTACAACCTCCGAAAATTTAGTAAGTGAGACTATTATTAATGAAGATAATAGATTACAGCATTATCGTACTCTCAAACAAGATATTGTATAATTACTCCACGTGTCTTAGTATTTTCACTTTTTAACAGGGTAAAATACAATTAATAATCTTGAGGTAAATTACTTAATATGTGCTAAGAATTTGTGAGGTAATTTACTTAACAATCTCTTGGCTTTGCATAGAATTTGTATTTTACCATGTTAAAAAGTAATTAATTTGTGCTAATGTTTACTTGAGGTAAATTAATTTGCATAGAATTCCTATCTTGTATTAATATCTTGTTTTATAAAAAAGAAAAAAAAAATCAATTTTAAAATTCAGATTGGACTGTGAATTCTGACCCGACCGCACAGTCCAACCAGATTAACCGGGAACCATTCATTAAAGCCGTTCTTTTAACCTTGTAATTGGCCTAAAAAGCCAGTGAACCGTAAGAACCGCGATGAACCTTCGGATTTTGAAAACGTTCTCACCGGTCAGACCGTTCGAGGTTTTTTTTTTTTTTTTTTGGTACTTACAGCTCACAAGTTTATAGCCATTGTTGAAGCTTCAAGCCTTCAGACTTGAGATCGCACCGCCATCTTCTTCTTCTTCTTCTTCTTCTTCTATGTCTCGCTCGCTTTCTCGCTCTCTCTCTCTGTGCGTATTAACCGCTGCTGTATCTACATTTTTGTTTCTAAAGTCTTTTCTTCTTCTTCTTCTCCAATTCTTTGTAGATGATGGACTGCACGGTCCACTAGGTTACTTTACTTGCTTTTACTTTCAACCACTGAGGCTTGCTTTCACTGTCAACCACTCATGCTTGCAGTCAAGCACTTCTTAAATTTGATCGGGACGTGTTCTTTTATTTAAACCATTTTTTAATGGGCCAACTCTAGTATTTTTTTTTTTTTTTTAATTCACAAATGGTTGACTATTCAAATGGGCATACGAAAAGAAAGGCGTGGCTTTTGTCAAGTATCTTCCGTTCATTGGATTTGTTGTGAAGATGATATATGTTTGAAAATAGACATGTGTCGTGATCTTAGTAGGTATAGAAACCACACCTAAAAAAGAATATATTGGGTTGTCAATTATGTTTTGAATTTAATTTTTTTAATTGCATAATTATGTTTTCTTAGAATTTAATATATTTTTTCTAAAATAAATATAAAAAAATTTAATATATTTTATTTGCATTATAAAATTTATGACATAACAAATATATTTGAAATATAAATGTTTATATTTATTTAGATTATTTTAATTAATTTTTTAATTTTTACTAATTTAATATATTTATTTATTTTTTAAATAATTATTTAATTAATTATGATATCATTATAGTTAGATGTGATTGAAGCTTGGTCTAACCTGATTCTTTAAACAGTTAGGTTCTGAAAATGAGATTCTCAATGTGTTAGCTATCTTTTTACCTTTTTTTTTTTAATATTATCCTTTATTCTATTTATCTTTACCAAACTGTACATTTATTAAAGGAAGTTACAAAAGCTAGTCCAAAACTTTTCTTACCTTTTTTGCAGTGTACAAACATTTTGAGACCATAAAGGAAAAGGGAGAGAAAGAGATATTTTTATGAGGAGAAAGAATAAAAGACAGTAAAAAAATTGAAGTCGACAGCAAGCTGTCCAAATTTACTGTAATAGTATAGTATAAAAGGGAATTGCACAAAGGATAAGGGGGAGTGACACTTACATCATTGTCTTAGAAACAAGACCTGACGCTCGATTCTATAGGGAAAATAGGGGGCGGGTCTCTTTCTGATCTGGACAAGTGCTAAACACATCAATTGATTGTACATTAGATTTTTTCTGAAACCACATCTATTTGTTTGATAATCTTACTCTTTCTTCTTCTTACATAGCTCTTTTCCTCTTTTTGGATTTTATGCAGTCGATCTGATGTTACAAAATTTTCCAATCTTAATGCATATGTTAGTCCTTTTAAAATAATAATGAATATGTTAAATATTAGCTATGATGTATTTTATGTTGAATATACTCGAATAGATGCATAAAAGAGAAACATAAATTAGGAACACAAGAATACGAAGGTTACATGGTGAGCTACATCTTTATTATATATACTAGTCGCAAACTCACGTGATACGTAAGAATAGATAATTATATTTTAGTTATGGTATAATATAGTAGTAGGGTCAGGATTTTAGTCTAGAGATGACAAAATTTAAAAAAAAAAAAAAACAATATTATAAGTAAAATTAATCTAAAAAATATTAATCAATAATAATAACAAAATAAATAAACAATCATAAGAAAATATGAATATATTTCATAGTATTAAAATAAATAAACAAAAATAACCGATTCATAGTCATAGCTACTACAAATTTTACAAACTGATGTGGTAAAAATGTGATTAGTGTTAGTTAAACAATATAATGAACATATGTTTGAAATTATTTTTTTGTGATTGGTGAGATGCTAATTTGTAAGATATAAGTAATAAAATTTGTAATATCTCTAACATCACTCAATAATAAAATACTATGAAAAGTATCAGTAAAAATGGTGAAAATAATAATATTAAATAATAATAAAAATAGTGAAATATGTGCAAGAAAGACAAAAACTACTTATAAAAATAATGAAATTAGTGAAAAAGTTACATGGTTTGATATTTTGAGAATAACTTCTTTTTCCTGGGTCACTCACTGTCAATTGGGTGTCCTTTTTTATCTTTTTCTTTTTCTTTTTTTCTCCTAGGTCACTTTCAAGGTGATGTCCTTTTCTTCTTTTTCTTTTTTCCTCTATGTCAGGGATTAATTGGAGAACACTACATATGCCAGGATATTTTAGCAGTAGGGGTGCAGGTCTCCCGGCTCTGCATAATATATAATTTGTTCTTTAAATTTTGTAAAAAAAATAATTTATTCACTTAAAAATTTAAATTATTTTTAAAATTATTATTTATTTATTTATTTCAAAAGAATATCATCATTTTATTATTCGGATTTATTTGATTGATATTATTTATTTTTTAAGCGGTCCATATTTTGATAAATCATGTTATCATATGTTATATTTTCTTCATTTGTTTTTCCTACAACTAAACTATTTGAATTTTAAATATATTATTCAAAATTTTCATTCTCTTAAAAAGATATTGTGGGGGCCAAAACTTGAGCCTTTGCGCTGGGTTTAAAGTCTCATTCTTTAATAATAATGCGTCTGAGAAGAAGAAAGCACGGGGAAATGCCACGTAATAGATAGTAGAGCAAATAAGTATCCAAAGGTGTTGGTCCGAGAGGGCCATCCTCCTCGGATCTGACAAATGTCAGTAAAGTGAACTTCGTCTTACCCTGGACAACCTTCCAGGAAGCTCTAGCAGTAAAGATAGATTTCAAATGTACAAGGAAGAGATAAGAACACAGAAATATCTAAGAGAAAAGCTGCCATCACCGCATTAAATGCACTACAGCAGCTTTCCTGGCCGCATTAATGTGGAGAAGACCTCTGAACAGTACTTTTAACTACTACCGCCCATAGAAAACTATAAAAATCTATTTAACAGGATAGATACGGGGGTCTGAGGTTGGATGAAGGACAAGTGGACGATGGAAATAGATCAGAGGGGACTATATAATGGGGAAAGACCTCCATAAGAGGGGGATCGAAAAATATTACAGAGAAAACTCGGAGAAGATTCACTGTAGCACTAGAAAGAACATAACATCTGAAATTGCATGTCCCATCGAAAACTTACTCCTCGGACTATAATTCAATCTCAAATTATATGCGTATTCCTCCTCGGACCGACTTAGAACCCTGATTAACTGTTAGAAAATCCATTATCAGCCCAATTCTTTCGCCCACTCTCTTACAAATTTATTGTATTGGGCTTATTGGGCCCATTTCCACTTCCAATCTCTTTTGGGTCTGGGCTGCAATTTGTGACCTTACAGATATTATTATATTAATAATTTTTCTTATCGTAGGAGTAGTTTTGAACTATCGATTGAGTTTTGTTTACTAATATAGATACATGAAATTGGAACTGCATATTTCTTAAACATTCCAAAGTGACCATACCATATTATAAATTTAATATTTAAAATAATATGTAGGAAAAAAGTAGACCTTATGTATAAAATTGAACACTTCACCTATCGAATGAAAGAAAATAATCAGTATAACATAAAGAGAACATGATCTAATTTTTTTTTTTTTTTTATTACATACACTTTTATTTATTAAGATTTTATTGCCTTTAACTGGATCTTCATATCGCATTTTTGTTACTACGCTCTTGTTGAGCCTTCTAATTTGTTACATCATTGGCCACATTATTATTATTTTTAGTATTTATTGTTAACTTTTTATTTTTAGAAAATATTAAATATATAAATATATTGGCTTTATAAATTCATCTTAGACAGTTTTAATTTTACATATCCATTTACTTTAATTTTGATGTTATAACTAAATAATAAATCAATGAAAAATAAAAATAAAAATATTGTCTATACATATTCATCTTGGGCTGTTTAATTTTAATAGTTGATAGACACATTCAAATACATAACCAACATTGTATTTTGATATAAATTCAAAATATCACTTCCAAAATAACTAAGTATTATTTAAAAAAAAAAAAAATCAAACAAAAGTTAAAGGAGGGAGAGAGAAGACTTGTGACGGAAAACTAAAAAAATCAGGCACACTACCAAATCATATTAACCCAAAATAGTATTATATAAAAAATACAATGATTCAGCAACCTAAAGTAAAATTACAAAAAAGAATATATATATATATATCTATATATATATATATAGAGAGAGAGAGAGAGAGATATACAAAATAAAATGAGAAAAAGAAGCATCAAATAAAAAATATAGTCATAAATCAAACACCAAATTATCCAAGCCATGATATATAATAGAGTAACATTATATTCTTGTAAACTATATTTATATGCAATAAAATAACATTTAACAATTATAGAAAAGAAAAAAAAAAAAGATAATAACTTAAAACACAAAACCAAATTGCAACCCAAAGTAAAATTATAAAGAACATATAAATACATCAATCTAAGGTAAAAGAGCAGTTATGGTTGGAAGTAGTGGAAAGAAATGAAAAATAGGTAGATGATGTGGCCACTGATGTAGCTCAATAGGAGCATAGCAATAATAAATACTACGCTTCAACTTTTAGATATATATATAGATAAGTGTAGTACAAAATATGTATTATAATGAACTATAATATAGGTATATATAATAAACTAAACTTTAGACTAATAGGCTTCTAGTAAAGTAGGAGATTTGGCTTGCACACAAAGTAGAATTAGACTTGGGTCTATGCTAATAAGCTAATATATCTCTAACAACATAGACTACAATCTCCAAATTTTTACATGAGATTGAACTTGAACCTTCTCCACCTTATATAGAAAGACACAGAAATGTCAATTGATCCATAATTAAACCCCTGGGGATTAATATTAAATAGTCCATACAGATGTATGATCACATCTAAGACAAAATTATGGAATTATCAATGAACTTTTAAAATTCTATAATTCTATACTTATATCATGTGATTTTTTTAATAATAATAAAATTTTTGTGAGAGTCATGTCAAGGATGTTATATAATTCCTCACTGGAACAAAATCTCTTCAGCATGCATAAAAAAAATAGTTATTTATACATAATAAAAGAAAGAAGCTCAAGAAAGTTTTAAGTTAATCCACCCTAATTTTGTTCTCATGTGTCGCTTTTTAAAAATTTTCCAATCCATTTAAAACACTTCCACCAAGTTAAAGCTACTTCTAACTACGGGGGGGTGGGGGGCAAGGGGGGTAGGTGCCCCCTGAACTTCCAATTTTTTTCACTGCTAATATAGTACATATATCATTATGCCCTCATTGACAAAAGAAGACACTAGGCGTAGTTGTGCACAAAAAGCAGATTCTACTGCTATAGGTAATTATGTGGGAGACCCATCTAATAATGATTTAAAAAAAAAAAAAAAAAACAATTCTAGAACAAAATGAAATAGAAATCACACAACGTCATCCTACTGCCATAAGGAAATAGGAAATCATATGGGAATGTGACCCATTTAATAATGATTATTAAAAAAAAAAAAAAGAAAAAAAAAAGATCCTATAGCAAAACGAAATAGGAAAAATATATTCAAAACTATTGAGTATAAACAAATTATGTAGCGGTTTCAAAATATAAAAAATCGTTGAGGGCAACTGAGTAAATTAAGCTAGGTGTGAAATGACAAATTAAAATTTAGATTTTATTTTAGATTCTATATAACAATTACATTAGTATATAGTTGTTTATTTATTTAGTTATTAATATTGACTAATTTTTTTAGATTAGTTTTTTACTTTTAATCCCCTTGACCTAAATTCCTGGCTCTGCCACTGCTTCTAACCTATTTGAATTTCTTTTAGAATTTTCAAAAGCTTATTGTTGTGTGGTATAATTTGGTCAAGGTTTTTTTACTGAAACGAAAGTAGTTTTACTAGGGGTTTAAGTTAACCAAATTTGGAGAGAGAGAGAGAGAGAGAGATGATACTGTTCTAAATACTCTTATACAAATTGGAACATCTTATTTTGACAATAATAAAAAATAAAAATAATGACAATAATAAAAAATAAAAATAAAGTAGTAGAAGAGCATAGTGATTTGGTAATGAAGTAAAAAACCAATTTAAAAATTCTCTTTAATGGAAAAATTACTCTATGGATCCAATCCTGAAGTTAATTAACTCTAGGAAAAATAGCTACGACAATCTACCTAAAAATAAACCCTTATACAACTAGACTCTTTATTGTAACATTTGCAAATATCGTATTTACCTACCTATCACAATACTCTTAGAACCTCTGGAATCTTCCTAAGCAAATTTCCTTAATGAACTTCTCGTCTACATGAACCAAAATCTTTGACACTCCAAGGAACCTTCTTGAAGGTTTTCTAGAATAAACACACTAAAAAAGATCTTTGTGGTTTCAAGAACAGTTTGGAGCTAAAGGTGTATAGGAACAAACAATAATTTTCATGTTCTCACTCAAAACACAAGTATGATTTTCTATGTTTAGGCTTAGAAAGAAAGGAGCAAAACTAGTTATGTTTTACTCTAGTATAATTGCCTTTTTACCTCTAAAAGATGTACAAGTGATTTATATAGGTGCAAAAAATAGGCGTAGATCCTAACATAAACGCTTTTGTTTTAATAGAATTTGGATTGCACATTGCCGCAACTTAGCTCAAGTGAAATTGCTTCTAACTTGAGTGTGATTCCTGTATTTAACATGGTCGTGCCAACATCAAACAACTATAGCTCACTCATTTGAAAATTTAAATTGAGTTAAATTTTTGTTTGTTTTAAAGCCTTGAAAATCTACTTCAATGAACAAAATATCACTTAGGAATTCATTATGGTGCAAAGAGATAAGGAAAAGATAATCAACTCTTCGTCTTTGATTAAATCAAAATTTTGTCATCTTTAAGTAGCTTCTAACCCAAAATTTACCCTTAAGAGCATTAGAATTTGGCTTGCCAGATGATTAATTTAGCAAATAAAATAAAAACCACCCCACATCAGGCTCAACACTTCATTGCATAGTAGCAACATTTGAACAATTAATGTTGAGGTACTATTCATTGTTATTTTTATTTTTATTTTAATTAACTCTCTCTCTCTCTCTCTCTCTCTCTCTCTCTCTGTGATCCACGTAGATCAGCAATGGTTGATTTGTTTAGGGGTGGTGCTGCTGCGATGTGGTGTGGCATCGATCTGTTTGGTGGAGCTTCAATTTGCAATTTGGTATATGTGCGTGTGATTCGGTAAATCAGAGTTTTGATTTGAGAGGATTGGAATTGTGATTTAATAGATTGGAGCTTTGATCGAGTTTTTTCGATGGTTGGCTCATGCGGTGGCTTGCTGCTGTGGTTGGCCCGTGCAGTAGTTGTTGCGATAGATTGCAATGATTGTTTGTTAATATCTAGAAACGTGGAAAATAATATTTAAATAGGATGGATATAAAATATAGTTAAAGTTTAGTTACAAAATTTGTTGTAACTTTAGACTATAAACTCATTCAATAAAATAAATATTACTATATATTTTGAAAATTTAATCGTTGAATTGCATGATCTTGACGCTCTTAATACACATGTCAAATTTTGTGTCAATCGCATATTATTTACAATATAATCTATAAACTTATATTTTATGGATAATTTTAAATTACAAAAACTTGTAATTTAAAATTTTATTAATGACGTATCTATTAATCTTTAATTTTCTTAAAATTTTGCAAACATGAAGGATATAAGAAAGAAATGTAATCCAATATTCAGTGAATTTGTAGGCTAACGCTACAATCGATTTTGTAGCTAAACTTTGTCCTTTTACACATATAGTGTATATTTGGATTGCGTTTTAAGCCTTTAGTTTTGTGTCCGCGTTTCATTTTTGTGAGTTCTATGCACTGTTCACAAGACTCACAAATACGAAATTTGATAAAATCAACTTTAAAACTGAGACCTACAATATTATTCACATATTTAAAAATTATTTTATTTTTATGTTTTCAATTTTCAATTTTCAATTTCCAACCATAATTAGAATCCAAACATACAAATAATAATAAAATTTGCAAAACCATCGAATTGTGCGAAAAAGGGTACTTAACAAATTTGTGTTTACTGTTTGAAGGATGTCACTGACTTTGTTAAATATTCTTGAATATTCTAAAGCACCATTCACAAGAATAGAATGTGACATTTAGATAAGAAGCAAGATCAAAGATCCGGTACAGCGAGCTCAAGTAGAAAAGATAATATGATGTGAGCCTGTGACCCACCTCATGGACATGGTGCCCTTATATATTTTTTTTTCTTTTTCATTTATTTATTTTTTTTTATAGATTTTTGGGGGAAGAATGAAATTGATAGTGAGCCTTTATTTCAATCTTACGCTTGGCCTACCTACTAAGTGCCTTTATTTCAATTGACAATATTCCAACCAATCCATTAAATATTTGAATCATTCTTCTTTTTTGTCTTTTTTTTTTAATAAATGTAATACTGCATCTTATGGTGCGGTTTGGATCCGGAGGTTGCGTTTCACGTTTGTATTTTTTTTTCTGCGCACGCGTTTAGGGACAACGGCTACTGTTCATGAACAGTAGCTGTAGTTTGTTGACTTTTCAACACCTTTATCAGTCCTATGGGTCCCGTGAACAGCACACGGGATCTACGATTTCACTTTTCAGCAATTTTTTCATTAAAAATAAGTCTCACGATACTATTCACACATTTAAAAATTATTTCACTACAACGTTTTCAGTTTTCAGTTTTCAGTTTCAGCAAAATAAGTTCTATCCAAACGGACCCTGTGTATATGACAGTTAGAGTATGTTTGCTTAGGGTGAAAATAGGGAGGATGGAAAATAAGGAGAATAAAATAGGATGAAAAATGACATTTTCTACTGTTTAGTTTAGGAGAGAAAACAAGAGAGACAAAAAATTTGGAGGAAAATTTTCCCTCCAAGTCCACATTTTTTTATTCTCCCAATTTGGGAGGTTAATGGGGAGAAAAAAGTACTAAATGAAGTACTTTACACGAATACTCTCACTTTATTCATCTCACCTACCCCTCACTTTATGCATCTTATTTAATGAGTGTAAATTTGTTGACCACGTTTTTGTTGCCCAATTGCCTAGTTAAATTATTAGTGCAAGTTTTGATTTATACAAGTTTTAGTACAAGTTGATTTGCCCAATTAAATTATTAGTGCAAGTTATGATTTATATAAATCAGTGCAAGTTGATTTGTCAGTTGCCCAATTAAATTATTAGTGCAAGTTTTGATTTATAAGTTTTGCCCTGTTAAATTGCTTAGCTTATTCATCTCACCTACCCCTTACTTTATTCATCTTATATAATGAGTGTAAATTTGTTGACCACGATTTTGCTGCCCACGTTTTTGTTACCCAATTGCGTAGTTAAATCATTAGTGCAAGTTTTGATTTATACAAGTTTTAGTGCAAGTTGATTTGCCCAGTTAAATTATTAGTGCAAGTTTTGATTTTTATAAATCAGTGCAAGTTGATTTGCCCAGTTGCCCAATTAAATTATTAGTGCAAGTTTTGCCTAGTTAAATTGCTTAGCTTATTTGTTGCGCATGTTATATTCACTAGTTGAATAGTGAATATAGGAATACCCTGATTACAAAATCTTTTGCCCAGTTAAATTTATATGTACACTATTGTAATTTTTACATTATAATAATAAAAATAATAATAAAAATTTATATGTATGATGTGGTAAATTTTATATTATTTAATAAGTACAAATAAATCTATTTCTTACATATTATGTAATAAGAGTATAATAGTCAATTTATATAAACTACATTTTCTCTCCTTCCACTTTTCTTTTCAACCAAACAAAAAAGTTTTCCACCCTCCCACTTTTCCACCCCTCTAACTAAACACACATGAGAGAAAACTAAAATTTTCTATCCTCTCACTTTTCCATCCTCTTACTAATTTTCTATCATCTCACTTTTCCACTCCTCTAACCAAACAGATCCTTAAACTTTGTTGTCAATTAATTTAAGATTTAAAAGTAATATTACATTCACAATATTTTCATAACAATTTAACAATTTAATACTAATTCTTATATAGACTTATTAATAATATCACCATTTTATCTATCACTAATGATTTGCTACCTAAAACTTGTTGTAAAAATGTTGTGTATCAAACTTTTTTTCTCAATAGTTTAATAATTGAACTGATGCCTTACAAGATAAATTTGTGAGTATGTGACCGATCCAATCTTTTGTTGGTATTTATCATTAAAGTCTAATGAATTTAATCGCTTGAACACTTACAATGTCTGTTACATCTCACTCATGAGAAATGACCCAAAGGAGTGAGCAGGAATTGAGTATGGACCACAGCACCAAGCTTTACAAGAAACATCTACAATCTTTTTGTAGGGGGTCAAAACTCAACAGATATTTTCTTTTGTTTGTTCAAACTTCAAAGAGATAACAGATATACTTATCGCTCACATCTTTTCAAGTTTTAAAGTTCTATAGGGACAGCAAATTGTACCTGTACAGCTTCCTCTCTTACAAATTCAATAATTGTAAAGGTTTATATTATGATTTAAACCCTTGACCACTCATTTCAAAACATTAAAAAATATCAATCAATTAAACTGTAGAACTTTAAAAAAATCATGAGTGTTAATGGTTGTTATAATGTATACAAAGCTTTCTAAAAAAAAGAAAGCTTTTGGTGTCCCTATATATTTTATTTTTTTGATTGGACCGGATTTCATACAGAAAGACAGAGAAAGAAAGACAACAAAGCCCAAAACACAGCTGCACACAGTAGAAACACAGAAGCAGCAAGAAGCAGATACAAGGAAAGCATTAAGCAATCATTGTTGTCAATATATACATTTTAAACGGTTAGAAAGATAAATGCTCTCTATGACTCTATTGTTGGTTAGCACTCTACCTTAATGGTTGAGAATTATGACTCTATTGTTGGTTAGCACTTTACCTTAATGGTTGGGAGTTTTTTTTAATGATTTTAAAATTACAAGCTTTGGAAATTCTCAAGGTTGATACTTATGTTGCGTGGTTATTGAATTTATATTATTATTTTTGGTAATATTTAAAAAATATAAAATTTAATTGTTTAAAATAATGTTATACGAACTCATTAAGTAACTAAATAATTAATATTTAACCAGGTAATATTAAAGCACTCTTATGGAAATACACACAAAAAAAAAAAAAAAAAAAAAAAAAAACTGTAAAATGAAAATTTGAAGGGAGTCAATTGCCTTTCCGTTTTTTCTTTATTTTTTATTTTAAAGGGGGTGAGGGCAATTGATCCCACTTAAATGATTTAAAGTATCTAAATAATTTATCCTAGCCTTTATTATTTTTTTTAAAAACTCACTTTGAAATTGCTCAATCAAATTGACTATAGTGGTTTAGTTATAATATTTGCAAATGTTATATGTGCAATCTGCTTTTTTAAATGATAAATTATAATTCAATATAAATGGACCATTGCTCATTTGCAATCCATTAGTCGATAAATCAATCTGCACTAGCAAAAATATCATATGCTCTGGCCTACTTTGTGGAATCCAGCTTTCAAATAATCTATTGAATCATTGTTCTCTTTATATGTAGTTTTTGTGTTTTTGCTGAATTCTTTTTTATGAAGATGATAGTTTGAGATTAAGTCACACATACTTATCTCTAAAAATCTCTTCAAACCTTAAAGTTCCTAAGGCACCAATAGGATTTTAAAGTTTGGAGAATCACTGTTGTTAAAAGTGTGCCTTTCATTGTCTATTGGAAACAGAAAATTATTGATGCCAGCTTATAAATCAGTTAGATACTTAAAAGTAGGATGTTTGCTTATAAAACATGTCACATGTGCTATATATATTTACAGAAAACTCTCACATATGAACTATGCATGTATAACACAAACTTACAGTATAATTCACTTGAAAGTTGAAACTCCATGCTTCTAATGATTTTCAGCATCAAAATTAGGTTCAGCAGGTTTCTGTGGCAGCAGTGGTAGCAATCTTTGTGGTACTCTAGTATTGTGTGCACCATTTTGTCGCAAGGTTCGAAGGGCATTTGCAGCAAACCTTGATGCATAAATAGTAGCACCAAGACTTGGCGAGGTCCCAGCTTCATTTGCCAAAGCATCTTGCAGTCTGTCTTCTGCTTCATGCAAGGACTTATCAAGCTTTCTCTTACAATACCGGCGCCAAGCTGCTTGGATAAAACAGGCTCCCCACGTCCTCCATTGTAGGGAGTAGAACCTGGAAGTCATCATCGCAAAAATGCATTATGAGAGCTAATCAAAGCGCTCATCAGAGTTTTAATAGCCATTATTTCTTTCTTTTGATTATACATTTTCAAATTTCGTCTAAGCTAGTAGCATCAATGCCCCATCCTAACAATACCAAAAAGCAAGGCAAGCCTAAAATGTCGCTTCAAGTTAATTCCATTAAAGAAAAAAAAAACAATGTGACTTGCTTTTATGTAAGGAAAACCTATCAAATCTATAGATTTTAATTGGATGATTAGATTATACTGTTTTAAAATTGAAGCGAAAATTGATGGCCCATCCTCTACTACAATTTATGTAGAAGTTTTTGTTTCTATAGACCTGCATTTTTTAGACAGCCATGATAATAATTATCTAAAAAGTTGATAAGCATGGCTTCAATCCTTGCCTGAAAGTGTGCCGGAGCTGCTTGCTATGAAGACGACGAAACTGAGATGCCACAAACTTCAAGTCATAAGCCATTAAAGCAAAGGCTTCAACCTCTATTATAGCTACCACTGTTCTAGTTGAGATGGGGAGATTTGTAGAGGGGTGAGGATCCAATGCCCAAGTAAGAAGCTCTTCTCCACAGAAGTCACCAGCCTTGAGATCAGCAGAGTTGAAGAAACCAGTCCTTCCACCATTGGTAGTCATAGTGGCTAGGGTTCCTCTCATGATAAAAAGCATCTCATCCACTGGATCCCCCTCACGGACAATGCAGCTCTTTGCTGTGTATAGTACTGGCTTGAGATGATCACAAAGCGCATCCAATAGTTGTTCATCCATTTTTTCAAACATTGGCACCTAAAAAGATAAAATTGACTTAATGAATGCAAGAGCTAGATGTTGGACATGAAGAGAAAAAAAAATCAAAGAAAAACACTAACTCTCTTGAGAAGATCTAAGCAAAGATGTCGCTTTATGTCCCTCCTTAGGTCTTTAGGAAGGTTACGAACTAGATTCTCTTCCTCAACACCTCTGGTTTCTTGCCATTTATACTGTTCGTATCGTCTGATCCGCTCCCTTAAGTTCTCAGGGAGCATACGGTGGGACATCCACTGTTCTGCATCAGTCCTTTTCACTCTCATCTCTTCCACTCTCACTGTTGTGGATTGCAGATATTTCTATAACAGCACAGAAACATAATATAGCACCTTGGTTCATCAAATCAAGGACTATGAGGATTCCAACAAAAGGTTTCAAGTTGGAGTTAATAGTGGATGCAATTCGTAAGATATCACGTTTTTACAGAAGATTTGGCACTTGGCACTTGGCAGATTAAATAAGAATAGAAGAAACATTGAGAATAAATACAACAAAGAGAGATTAACGGAAGATGGCAGAAAAATGCAACAACTATACATGTTTGTTATGGATAAATTAACAAAATGTCATAAGCCCATCACATCAGTTGGAAGGTTTGGATGATATGCTTATGCACAAAGCCCAAATGTATAATCATAATCATTTTATAATTTACAAGATTAAGTTGCAAACAGAATTGATGAGGATCGAAGTTTTACCTGCATGTTGCCAATAAGTAATGAGAATAATACCAACCCAAAGATTGATATGAAGACAGCAAAGATTATCTCCCCAACGTAAGTGCTTGTTTTCAGGTTTTGGCCAAGAGAACTGATGAAACAAAAAAAGAAAACACAAGTTAAAGAAAGCCTCTAGCTGTAAAGCATTCACTCACAATGAGATCATATATAGTGACTGCAAGGCAACTGAGTAAGAATATAATTTGAGGATCATATATTTACTAACCTAAGACCACGAAGACCCCACCAAAAGCAGTAAAAAAATTTCTCTCGAAAATTTCTTGATTCCACCACTCCAGATTTAAGAGCATCAGTAAATATTCCAAAGTTGAAGACCGTTTTATTTTTAATGTCATCAGGATCAATAAAAGGGCAATTTTTAAATAGATCTTCAAAGCTTTTGTTACGGTTCTTTCCACAGTAAAAATCTTTTTCTTCACAACCAATAGTGCTGTCACAGTGTTTTTGCCAGCATGCATCCTCTCGTTCAATGGCAAACAAGTACCAAAAAGCTCCTACAACCTAGTTTTTCATATTTATTTGTGATTAGAAAATCTCAGAAGTATCGCATTAAAAAAAAAAAGAAAAAAGAAAAAAAAAAGAAGCAAATCTCAGAAGTAGTGTAATTAAGTATTCAAAAACCACCAAATCAACTTACGTGACTAGCAAGCATATACAGAGAAAGATTATAAGCAGCTCCAGCCCATGCTGTCTGAGTTAGTATGCCTGAGGTTCTTGTTACTTCTACATATAGTGGATAGATCCGTAAAAGTCTTGGCACATATTGGGAGAAGATTACTGACTTCAACATCTCCTTCATGACTAATGGAACTTCGGTTTTCATTGAAGGAATGATGAGAAATCTTACCACCTGAACAATGTAGACAGAAGACATCATAATTGTAAAACTGACATTACCTTAACTGCTTAATTCTTTTACATCAAGCAATAAACAAAATTTCAACTAAAGACATCGTTCATTCTTCTATATGAAAGTTTTTATATGCATTATGCACCCATGTGTGTTCAAAGTATCACTTTGGCATAATAAAATCAGTTTTGCTATTGATAATAGCCAAATGTTTTGTCAGGGCATAAGTTTAGAAATCATGTAGTTATTCAACCTCTAGAAAACTATCTGTTACGTGTCTTACTTTCTTTCTTTTTTTAAGTTAGGAAAAATTAGGAGTATGTTATGATAGATTCATATATGTAAGTTTGTATTAGGATGAGTTAAGATTAGTTTTATTGCTAAAATATTATAGGAATACAGTGCTTACTTTGATCTAATTGGAAGTCAGATTCAAATGTGGATAATGAATAAAGATACTCATGATTTCTCCAACTCTAAATTGTTCACTAGTCTAACTTGGAAGTCTATGTTTCCTTCAAAGAAAGCCTAACTCTTACTATGTCTTTTAACCAAAATAGAAAAAAACGAGGAAATAAATTATTCATAAAATTAACCTACCACAAACAAACCAATTTGTAACCAATCCATTAATCTGTTAACTAAGCTCATTTCCTTAAGTTGGTGTAACAGCAGCAAAAATGGAAGTGAATGAAACATAACTCACTGCACTGATGGCAAAGTAACAAGTTGGGTGATGTGCAAGTTTCTTCCAATAAAAGTGCGAACCTATCACTACAGTGGGGGCTGAACTAAATGTTGTGATGATTGCAGAAAGAACATAGAGTTCTTGTAATAAACCAGAGTAATGATACTTCATACTGATCAATTGTCACATGCATACCTGTGGCAATGGAAGAATTGACAGAATGTCAATGAAGAAGTATGTGGATAAGTATCTTTTTGCAATAGCCACCGGATCATTTATTATCTCACCCCTTCCAAATACTCGAGAAGAAGGAGCAATAAACCCAGTTCGAAACTGAAAGATTATATGAAGTGCATAAAAGGCATCAAAGAGTGAACGAAGACCACAAGCAATAATTGTCAGAGTTTCATCTAAACCAAGGCATTTATCCTTGTCATCGATCACTGGGATGTAAAAAAACAAGGGATCCAAGGCAACAGCTATGACACAAGAGAGCACAAATATTTTATTCCAAGTTTGAAGAAATTGACCCTGTGGATCAAGAATTGTCTTCCTAGGAGGAGGACCTGACTCTTTACTTGGCTGATCACCTAGAGAAGGAATGCCATTAATCTTCAAAACACTGCCAAAAGTTGATCTTGGTTTTCTCAGTTGTGGTCCATCATCAATAGAATAATTCCGCTCAGAACTCAGAGATCTCTCTGAACTCCAATCTTCAAACCTGGATGAAAAATAAATATAATAATAAAGTAGCACGCATAAAGAAAGTTTCAGCAGCTATTTAAGTACTTGAATGGATACTACCAGAATGAATAACTTATTGGAATCCTTTCTAAACTGATACATATGGTGCACTAAAAATGAATAATGAAAGAACAAGTGACAACCTAGTAATTCACCCATTTGCAACATTACCAATCACCAATTGGGTCATTTAAGTTCTCTATATGTTTACAGCCTAAACTAGAATGTCTTTTAATGATCCTAAACAACATGATTTTTAGATTTTTCCATCTAGTACTTTCTAGAATAGTTTCACTTGCTGTCTTCTTATTATATACCAATTGCATATACAATTTGACTTTGGAATCTAAAAACCCTGATTAAGTTCCAATTGTATCAATGATTCAACGTCACCTACAATTTTAAAATCATTACAAATTAGACCCTTAAGGCTTATAGTGAGTGTCAAATAAAAGTGAAGGAAATCCAAACAAGCTGCTCTTGAGACCTATCTAGGCATTACAGGTATTCAATATGAATCATAGGATTTTTTTACACCGAAGAATATCACAAAACAGATTATTCATTTGTAAAAGAGAAAATAGAATAAATACAATATAATTTAAACACCATTATTGAGTTGAATTTTTGCACTAGAATACTATTTATCATTTATCTGTGGGGCTTTTCAGTGTAAGATTTAGTCTTAAATGTAACTTACTGATTTGGGTGACTTTAATTATCATATTTTATAAGAGTCCAAATTATAGCCATTTTCAAACTTTATGAGTAATTATGACTGATATTGATGCAAAACAATAGAAATTTCATAACTTAATTAAAAATCTGACGTTTTTCATGAAATTACTCCCAAAAATTTTCTTATCCCGTGATCCCATCAAGCACATATAGACATATAGTCATAGAAGTAACATAGACACTGATAAAATTGTATGCTTAAAAGAATCAAATTAACAGAATAACAGCAACAATGGAGACTATTGGAATTTAGACATGAACAAACTAACCTTACAAATTTAAGTCGCTTGAAATCCATTTTCTTTCAGCCAGTTAAATGTCCAATCTCAAGCGCCAAACTTGCAAAAGCCTAAAATCCAGACCTTGCAGAAGTACAAGTTCAAATTTGAGAATCTGTTCAATGAAAACCCAGAATTGTGCATGGTAAAGTAGAAGCCAAAAGATACTTAAAGAGTAACATGTATGCAATTTTATGACTACCATAGATAAATTATTGAGAAAAACTAGTGCTAGTTTAACATAAACTTATTTATTTAACTTAAAAATAAGTCAAATAAACGTATAGATGAATTAAAACAGATAACAATCATGCAGAACTTAATATTTAACAAAAAATAACAAATAAAAAAGAAGAAAAAGAAAGACGCGTTGTACTGTGCCAAACAGTTAATGTATATGCAGTCTACTATTAACCTTTTTCTTTTTAGGAAACTAGTAACTTCAAATGTGTAATTTGACAAGTACAAAAAACAAAATTCACTTTCTAGTTTCTACTAAACCCAATACATGTTGGAAAATTGATTAGTGACTAGAAAGACTAAAATAAAATTAAAATATCAAAAGCAAGTGTATCAAGTGGACTACTATTTTTAGTGTATTAAAAAAAATACTATAATTAGGAAAAGATTTCCACCCCTGTATCATAAAATATGACAGTTGCATAATCCCAAGCATAAAGGGAAGTCAAATTTTTAATAATAAATAATTAGAAAAGGATAAGTCAAAAAAATAATGAACATAGCCAAAAATAAAATTTTATTATATTCACCGGTAAAAAAAAAAAAAAAAAAAAAAAAAAGAAACAGAAACTACAACTCTCTGTTTGGTTCAAAGAAAAAGGGTCCGTACTAGAGATTAAAAAAATAAAAATAAAAATTCAAGTTTCTGGTCTTTTGCTGAGAAAAGTTCTCTGTTGCGTTGCTACCCAGAAATTACAAAAGATAAATAACTAAAACGAAAAACCAACCTCTACTACCAAGGAAAAATTGGTGTACCAAAGTCAATCAAAGTAAAGGGTCTTGCTTTCCTTTGTTTTTTTCAACCGTTTCTCCTCAACCAAACAGAAATTTGAACAGAGAATGAATGAAACAAAAGTATTACATGAAACGATAGAGAAGATACTTGAACTGCTTGCTAGCTCTTGCTTTCAGAAAGAAAATTATTAGTATGAGGATAAAAATGAAGGAGAGAAGCTTCGTAAAGAAAATGGCTGAGAGCTACGCCCCCAGAAGAAAGTTCGTGGAGAGAACTGCAATGACAGTTACTGTCAGCGTATTGAGCTCAACTGTCAAAGAGAGAGTGAGATAAAAGAAAAGGAGAGGGAAACATAAACTATGGACACATACCGCGGGAAGGTTAAATGGTTCTATATAATAAAACCAAGACAAAGACACAGACAGCTTCCTGGAAATGGTATCACTTATATAATATCATGGTGGGCCTATATTGGTTTGTATACTACAGGCAAGTATTGTTAAGTCTAATACTTGATACAAGATATTATCTTCTGTTTTTGGAATCCCAAATGTGCTATAGAAGCACAAAAATCAAATACAATATCAATCTATATCTCTCGTAAACTCTTCTGTTAAATCACGTCAGCAAAGATATCATATATTTATTTCTAATATTTTTTCTTACATTTTTAATTATTTTTCTTCCTATTAATTCATCACCTTACAATTACTTTTTCTCCAACATTTTTCCCACTTCTACTTTTTTATCTCCTCACAAAAAGACACCTACTGAGTGTCAGTTCAAACACAAAAAAGCACTTTCTTGAGATAGGTTTTGGAATTTGTTACAATACAATTCGAATGAGAGTCATGTTAACGAGCGTATTTAAGGTATTGATTAATAATTCATTTTAAGAAAATTTTGATACAATTTTTATAAGAAATGAAAAAAGTTGTCAAAATATTAATTTTTTTCTCATAAAAACTTTCTTTAAATAGATTATTAGTCAATATCCTAAGGACATTCATTAGCATTTTCCTTCTAATAATAGCAGCATATGGGAAGATGTGGTATAAATATTTGGTTTTTTTTTTTTTTTTTTCAAACTTTCTCTCAAATGATTGGTTGGAATTAATTAATAATTTATCAAAATTTCTCTCTTATACCTCTTAGTGACGTTGGGAACAACCAAAAAGAATAAATGAAGAAAAAGTATTTAAATAAAGTGGTGAAAGTATAGAATGTGTAATATAAGATGTATTGTAAGTTAGGCTCTTTTAGATATACACTGCTGTAAGTTTCTTTAAAAAACTTTCTCCTCCCTTCCCGTGTGTGTGTGTGTTAAAAGAATACTTAGTATTCTCAAAAAAAAAAAAAAAAAAAAAAAGTAGAAGAAGATGTATTGTAAATTGGTGTGTTAAAATATAAAAAGTTATTTTTTGATGTATCAAAATAACATTTTTTTTCCCAAAATATTAATGCTCTTATAGACTAAAGTTTTGTCTAATGAGTTAGTGTGAAGGCACCTTTCAATGTATTGTGATTTTGGCAGGGGCGGCTTGATACATTTGGGAGTCTAAAGCGAAAATTAATCATCTTGTTTGAGATGCAAAATTACTACTAATTAATATGAACCACGTAGAATTTTTTCTTTTTTAAAAAAATTTTATAGATAGAAAAAATTTGACAAAATTTTTCATACTTGTTGATGTGGTAAATTGATAGTAGTAAGTAAAATAATGGTATTAGCGGTAGGCTTAGATGAAAACTAGTAAAAGTTTGCTAATTAAACTCTTATTATTATTCTTATTCTTTTTAAAAGTGCAACATTCACAATATTTTTTACAACAAATCCTAAATTTTAAGTTACTTTTTGTTTTCTATTTGAAAATATCACTATAATTATTTTTTTTGCCATCAACAATAGGTTGTAACAACTTGGTACTTAGCATTAGTTGTAAAAGTATTGTGAAAAATATTGTGAATGTTGCATTTTTCTTTATTTATTTATTTTTTTTCATCTAGTAAAACAAAATTAATTTATTTATTGATTATAAATAACCCTATTGGGTAAAATTTGGGGGCCTTTTTTTTACTTGGGGCCTTAGGCGATTGCATTTTTTGCTCCATAATTCAGCCGGCCCTGGATTTTGGGTTAGTTTATACTTGAGAGTTTTTTGTTAGTTTATAGGTGGTTGTAATTTTTTTCATTGATTGTAAATTTTGGTCGGTATTGCCGGTAGATGTAGGCTTTGAGTTAGTCAAACCAAGTTAATTTTTGTATGTTGTGTTGCTTGCTATTTTAGTGTTTTTCATGTATTTTACAACTGGCATAAAAATTATTGATTCGAAGGTTGAGGTGAAGCTCTTTGATGACAAAAATAGTTTTATCATTTGGCAAAGCAATATTAAAGTCATCTTAGTAATGCAAGAATTGATTAAGGTGTTGTTTGAAAAGTTAAAGAATGCTAACACTACATCTGATAATGAATGGAAAGAGCTTGAGATGAAAGTAGTGAATACTATTTGTTTAAATCTTACCCTAAGATAAAGTATAATTTGTTGAATGAGACTTCCCCCAAGAACTATGGAAATAGTTAGAGAAAGTTTATATGTCAAAGAAATTGACAAATTGATTGTGCTTGAATAAATAGTTGTATCAGCTATGCATGGAGGAGGCTATTGGCATTAGAGATCATATGAATGTTTTTAATAATTTAATTACTCAATTAATGATCATGGAGACTAAGATTAAGAAAGAGGATCACTCCTTCCTTTTTATAACACTCTTAATTTTGACTACACTGCTAGTTGGTAGGTAGACATTCTAGTTAAAATATATTAAACCAATTCTATTGGAGATATAGAAGGTCAAGAAGCCAATGAATAATTAAAAAGTTAGAGCATTTGTGGTGAACTATGATTCAAGTCATGGTAGGAGTGGGTCACATGGGAAGAATCATTGGGAAAAGTCAAGATCGAAGTCTAGACCAAGGAGGGACATTAATGACATAGAGTGTTATTATTGTCATAAGAATGAGCATTATCAATATCATTGCAAGAAGTTGAAAATTAGTTAAAAGAGTTCAAGAAAATTCATGACAATAAAAAAATAGCAGATTCAATAAATGCTGCAACATATAGTGATGATGAAGATTGTGGTGGTCTTCTTGTGGTTAGTAGAGGAACAAATTGGTTGGACACCTACAAGGCTTGTGATTATGATACGTTGGCTAATAATATAAAATGTAAAGTTTTCATAATTAGTAAGGTAAAATTAAGTTGTTTGATGAAATTGTGAAGACCTTGAGTAATGTGAGAAATATACTTGAGCTTAGAAGAAATTTGATTTTGTTATGATATCTGGATTCTTTAGGTTATGGATATCCTACAATATGAGGAATTATGAAATTTATTAATGGTGTTTTGGTGGTGATATAAGAAGAGAAGCTTTCAAGAATTATGTACAAGTTGATTGGTGAGATGGTTAAAAATGGAACATATGGAAGCGCAAAATACAAAGAGGAGCCTTTGATAGAACACATGAAAAGATAATCATAGATGGAAGAAAGTAAGATTCGTAGAGAACGTGACTATTGACTAATATGGTTGTGAAGCCAAGTTTGAGTGAGGAGTTCAAGCAATTATTGATTAATAAAAGTGTTTTATTTTTTGAGACTATTTGTATATGAGCTTTTAGGACATTACATGTAGTTCATGAGATGTATTGTATGTGATTTAAGTATGGGAATGAGATTCACATACAAAAAATTTAAAGCACAGGTTTCTTGTAAACTTATAAACCCTAGTTCATAGTCGGTAATGAAATTGACAGTTCATCTATGAAAACTATAACATATCAATTATGATGATCTCTCTTGATCATAGAAGTAGAGATTTATGATTGATATGTTGGTGTGTTTGGGATACACTAAACTAGACCCCTAAAAGTTTTTTTGTTCTGCCAACTACCGTCACTTGAAAAAATAAATCTCATGACTACCATTTGCATCGACTCTTCTTTTTTGAGAGGAATGTGAATTCAAACATGAAGTGTAGGCTACTTTGATGTATACTTGTAGACATCCCATTTTGTACCCCTTACGACTCGGGCCCCGTTTCCTAATGATGTTAGAATTCTAAAGTCCAAGGTTTGTTTAGGGCTCGATCAGATTGAAATTGACTTGGGGAAAGTGTTTTTGGAAAAATATAACTTTTTTATGAACAAAATAAATCTATTTTTAGAAAATTAAGGTCAAGAAACCCTAGGGCATGCGCATGCATACACACGTATGCGCATGCATGTTCAAAAGCTATGTGGACATGTTTCATACATGCGTACACATACATGGGCCAGTGCACTCATGCTAGGGTTCCTAAAACTATGAAAGGCAAGTTTTTTAGTATTAGTGTGAGGTTTGGAATGAATCCCACATCATTTGGGAGCTGTTCCAAACCTCCATTTCTCAATTATAAAAAGTCATACATGATACCTTTTCGAAAGACATAGAAAATCTTAAGAGAAAACACAAGATTCACTAGAAATAGTGAATCAAAGAGGGAGTTTTTCACTAAACATCCTCAAGTCAATATTTTTCTGATTGAGGCCTTTTTTGACCTTGATCTTTGAGTTTCAAGCTTACTAATCACTTTTGTATTTGATTGTGAATAAATTCACTAAGGGGAATGGTCAAAATCATGCTAAGGAGCTTTATGTTTTGAGGTATATGTTCTACGTCCTTTTCTTTTCCTTTCTTTATTTAATCTTTCCGTTTTCTTCATTTTCTTGTTTATTTATGATATAACATGTCTGCTTAGCTTAGGTTTTCTTTGCTTTATCATTTCAAGCATGCTAGGTTGTCTTCAATTTATCATTTCAAGCATGCTAGGTTGTTAGTTTTGTTTCTGCTTTGTTCTACGTTTCTGTGTTTTTGGGTAGTGTTTTAGGGCATGTATGCGTACGCATGCTTTTTGCATGTGCACGCATACAACTGGGTTGCATACACGGACCCTATGTATGCGCACACATATTTGTGCCCAGAAACTCTAATTCAATCTTTTTTGCTTCTGTTTCTTTATTTCTCTTGTTTAACATGTTTCTGTCTTGTCTTGTCCTATGCTTATAAGTCTTTATTACTTTGCATGTGTGTTTGTTTGTTCTTAACATGTTAGAGTAGGATTTTCCTTCAATGATTTCTTTGCTTCGCCATGAGCATGCATTCATACGTCCATGCATTGATGCATGAGTGTTGTGGTGGAGTAAGGTAAGTCATGCATTCACATGAGCATGCATTTGGGATATAGGTTTGATGATGAATATGAATATGTTTTTTTGGAAGAGTTGTTCTTGACATTTAGATACAATCACATGTTTATTTTGATCTTGCCATACCTGTATTTCGGCCATGATTGGTTTGCTGCTTTGGATGAGATAATATGAGATGCATGATAGATGTATGCTAGGCTTGAGATGTGATATGTAATGCAATGCCATGTTTGTTTACTAGATGCATGTTAGCGTGTGTGTGAGTCTAGAATGATAAATGTTGAACATGCCTTTAATAGATTAAAATGTAAGACACAATGAGTGTAAGCCGACCCATGAATCGGTTGGTCATGGGTGCTTAACACCTTCCTAAGCTGTACCTAAACTCTGAGCCCATACTCTGGTAATAAGATCATTCCTTCCACGTAAGGATGCTATGTATATGGTTCCTAGAACTAATCTAGGTGGCGACTCTATTTCTTTTCTCCACTCCAGTCCACTCGACTGAGGCATACTCCTCAAAACGGCGCATTGCACCCACAATACTGAAGTAAGATCTTGTATGGTCAATACCTCAAATAGATTTGGGTAATCCAAAATCTCGATAAGAGACGCAAAACATTTCCTTAATATAGATTTAATGGAAATTTATTATTCAAAATGTCAGGCTTGGCAATTTTAGTGAGGAGTTACTAAAAATTATATTCAATGGAATTAGATTCCATAAAGTATAAGAATAATCAAGATTTTAAATTTAGGACTCAAGTACTTAAGATGTAGTGATTTAGAAAGTGATAGTAACCATTAATCTTTTTTACTATGGGTGATTTCATGGAGGGGTAAATGATATATAATAGCAAATTGTATTTTCTGTTAGAATAATTAATAATATATTATGAAAAACATGAATGGAAGGAATAGTCACATAGGCAATAGTTTTGAAGAAGACTTCAAATCTTCAACAACGGGAATATTCCAACATTAAATTTCATTTGGTCCCTACAGACTTTAAAGCTTCAAGATATGTGTTAGAGATATATGGACCAAATTTCATACTATCAACTCTGAAATAAAAAGGAAAAAGGGAGAACAATGATTCAGCAGATTATAAGAATTCCATTGGTTGAAACAAAAGTATCACATGATTCACATGTAAATGCAAAGTAGGCCATCTGGTGTATTGTCTTGTTCTGTCATAGAGTAATCAAAAGGGGATAATAATAATAATAATAATAATAATATATAACAAAGACACTTGACTTTCGATTGACATTTTGATATTTTGAAAAATTAGCATTTGACGCCTCATAATTTTATACATTATTATTCTATTATATATTTTTATAATTGTTTTGGTATTCTACTCTATTTTTAACCATTCATTGAAATCTTACCATACTGCTTGGTTCCCCTCCAAACTTACCTCTTCTCAACTCCAAGACTTAGGCATCAAAAGGGTTACTGACCTTATAGACAACTCCTCCAGAGTATGGAATATACAATTATTGAACCAGGTCTAAAATTTTGAGGAAGCCAAGCAAATCAGCTCAATCCCCAACTGTCAAGAAGGGATACCAACTGATAATGGAAACTCTAATCAAGATACAGACTACAATACAGACAAAAGGAAAATTTGGAAACACCTCTGGAATGTTGGCAGCAATGGAAGCAATACAACAGGCAATTGGGAGGGGGTTCACAAGCATGATGATTCTAACCAAGGCGGACACGGAAGCACCATATAATCTGGAGATATTCAATCCTAGACGAAGACATCAATCATTGGAAAGAATAAAGATGCAGGAAGAGCAATAGGGTGCATTGTAGTTAATGATTTGCTAATGGATCATATTAGTAAATGGGCTAACCAAATTGCTTGTTTTTGTATAAACCATGTGGAACCGTAGTATGTGTTTTCTTTTGTGGTGTAAAAAAATAAAAATAAAAATGAAAAAAAAGCTTTACATGCTGGAAACAGGTGTACTTGTGTATGTGTTCGATTATACAGACTAGGTTCTAGATCAAGGACACTGGTTCTTTAACAAATTTGCTGGTCTAGCAAGGTAACCATTTTTATACAGACAAGCTTCGAGCTTAAAATTTTTAATTTGTGTAGCAATGGAATTAATACTAATCAACGTTTCAAAAATATTGTCATAGGAATGGTAGTTGACTAGTAGATTGTCGAAAGACCTTTCAATCTGTAGAGTACTGGTTTAGTCTCTATTTTGTTTTATGTTTCTCCACATCCTTCAGGAGTGAGGCTTTCTTGTCTTCGGGTCTTTATCCATTCTTCATCAATCCAAACAAAAGAATTGAAGGAAGAACATAAAAATTACTACTCCATCATAGCAGTTAACGACATTTGTTTGCAATGTGATAGATACTTCTTGATTAAAACCATCTATTTGTGTATGGCAATGTCTATTCCTTTGGATGACAGGTTTGCTTCTTATACAATAAGAAGAAACAACGTGTCCTTTGCTTGAAGTCAAATAAGCCAATAATATCTATGTTTGGGTTGTTATAATTAACTTCTACACAAATTGATTTCAGCCATCAACACTAACAGTCATATCTGTCTATGTACAGCACAAACCAGTCTTCCATGGACCGAAATCACCAGTTGACTAGTGGCCGATATTAGCCTATTAACTTTGGGTATTGGAAGTTTTCATGCAATCTCTAATTCCTTTGCTAAACATTACTGGATGAATTCTGCCTCATTCCTCAAATTGTTTATGAGCTGAAATTGATGGAGGATCCTCATCTGGGCTAAGAAACGGTGTGATGTTGATGGATGGCAAGTTCTAAATTTATAGTTTTGAAAGAAAATTGTAGCATAATTTTGTGTTGGTGATATATAGATAATAGAAAGCTGTTCTTCTACATATCAAATAAAGATCCCTGTACAAAAATGGCTTGCAATGAACAAGATAGGAATAAAACAAGTGAGATTATGCCTCTTTTCTTCCATGAATGATGTCAAAAATCAATTGCTATATACCTCAAAGCACCAGGTCAAGCAGAGACAATGTGGTAGCAATCCCACGTCGACAAAATGAACCATCTTGTATAAATTTATAAGCATTCAAACATGCCTGTAAAAAGTCCGAAAATAAGTACGGGACCTTCTATCCCAAAATGTGGCCTTTAAGTAGCCCAACTTGGTTAGACCCGTATCTGGCTCGCATGCTGGCTCCCCCGTCTCAAGTAAAACATTTAAATCGGATGGGGCTTGTTGGGCAAAAGCTCTGGGTCCAGTGGTTCCTAAAGAATAGGGGAATGCGTGAGAGGCCTGTTTTCACATTTAGGCAGCGACCTCTTTCCGCTCTTTGTAGTAGGAGGATAAACAAGCCGGTGCCAATTGCGTTCGTTATGGCTTTGCTTGTCTGGACCCTTCGGTGTTTTTCTTTTCCTTTTCATTTTGCAATATAATAAAAATAAAAGATAGAATAACTTAAGAGTTGGTAGGCAATATCGAAATCCGACCTTAGCTCAGTTGGTAGAGCGGAGGACTGTAGTTGGTCTCTAACAGACATCCTTAGGTCGCTGGTTCGAATCCGGCAGGTCGGATCTCTCCTTTTTTTGTTTTTTATTTTTTGAAATAATTCCATTACTATGTGTTTTGTTGGCAGGTCGGATCTCTCCTTTTTTTTTTTTTTTTTTTTTTTTTTTTTTAAACAATTTTATTACTATGTGTTTTGTTTTGTTGGTAAAAGAAAAGAGATGTGCTACGTCTATAATATTTTTACAACAAACCATGGGTGGTTAGTTATTATTGATTCAAATTTGAATTTAGCACCGAGATTACTTTTTTAACCTAACAATAATAATCAGTAACAATCTGTCACTTAGGATTTGTTGTAAAAATATTGTAAAATTGTTGTAAATATATAATTTCTCAAAAAGAAAACTAAACCTATTGTCAAAGTTGTCAATTTCATTTCAATGGTGGTTTGAGTCTATTAAAATGAAATTTAAAGTTGCTTTAATTACATCAAATCATTTTAATTAGGGAAAGTTAATAATGTGCCAATGTGGCATTAATTTAGAATATATTTTTAGAAACTTTTTTGTAGGTAAAGAAAAAAAAAATTAATATTTTTGATAACTTCTTATACTTTTCATAAAAATTGGGTCAAAATTTTTCTAAAATGATTTATTAACAATTACCCTAAAAAGCACATAGAACTAGAGGTGCTCACAGTGTGGTGTGGTGTCCCGGCTAAGCAATATTTATGATGATATTCGTTGTATTGTAGTCGGTCTCCGGCATATGGAAATAAAGAGTATCTGACGAAGAGCAAATAGGGTTGCTCACTCCTTAGCTCACTATGCTAGGCATATAGATAAGGATATTGTATGATTAGAAGATTCACCACCACCAGCCTTAGAGGCTTTGTATGTGGATTTTCTATCTATTTCTAATTGAATGATTGACAATATTTCTCATAGGTAATTCAAATAATGTTGAAGAATCTGAAATAAACATGTCCATTATAATATAAATTATTTAGTATCTATTTCGCAAAGATTATTTTTGTTAACTTATTTTATTATTTAGTTTATTTTTGTTATTATTCATGGGTTTCACTGCACTTTTTGATATTATTCATGGGTCCTATTGTACTATTTTAGCTAACTTTTACATTTATCTACAGTACTTTCAGCAAAAGTTTTCAATTTCAGCAAAATAAACAAATCTCGAATGGACCCTTAATCTACAACATTGTTGGTTTTTGTTAGTGATTGTTTAGGAACAACTTATTTAATTAAAATTGAAATTTTTTTGCTGAAAGTGATATAGATAAAGTTAAAAGATAAGTGAAATAGTACAGTAAAACTTATGAATAATACCAAAAATAATGGCTTATAAGAAATGCCTGAGGTGATCATGCTTGAATGAGAGAATTGTTAACAGATTAAAAATAAGCCCATAAACATCATCACTAGTAATTTAAGCCCAGAACACATACGGCCCATGCAGTTGACAAAATTCGCCAACTCGAGCCCAATAAAAAGGAAAATTAGGCTCCACAACTCGGGTCAAAATTTAGTTACTTATGTTCTTTTTCAATATGTGGGGTGGACCATACCCACCAGTGAAAGAGATACCAACAAAAAGGAAAATTAAGAAATGTGGATTAGAGGGCAAAATAGTCATTCTCATAAAGTTTAGGCGTATTAAAAAGTAAAAAGTCTCTCAAATGAGGTTAGAACATATATGAGGGTAATCACCAAGAGATGACGCTATAAGTTAAAAACTCTCTTAGATCTAAACACATATGAGATTCATGAGCTTTTACTAATGCAATGTGTAAATCACTTGTGTAGAGTTGTGCTCAAAAAGGAATATCATTTTTGTTCAATAAACATTCTTTCATGACATGTAGCCCATTTCATTAAATTGGAATCAATCATTATTTAATGCTAATTATCATGATCCCTTAAATTTAGCAAATTAGGACATGGGCACTTAGATTGCCATTTCTAGAGAGAAATTAGAAGCTGTTCATCTTTTTCAAGATGGGCACTGCTCAATGCTAATGAGTGTTAATATCTAGAAAATATAATTGGTCTTCCTCTCATTTACAAGGTTTTTGTTTGACTTTAGCTTCATTATAAGAGCGAGGGGAATTCCAATGTGCGGAAAAATGACTAATCAGGAGAGAGAGAAAACATAAAACCTTCATTGCTTCATATACTTACACCCTTATACACCCTTGCATTTTCAAATACATTTAGCAGACATGGAACTTCTTTATGAGTTTCTAATTACACATACATGAGCGTCTCTTTGTCTTTCATCAAACCAATCTTAATTATCATTTTTTTGAAGCCAAGGTCTTTCTCCTCTTTTGCAAGTTTGATAAGTAAACATAACCTCAAGATGCACTACTAGCCTTCATCATTTTTTGTAGATGTGAGTTGCGTAATTAGCTCCTTGAACTAAACCTAGGTCAAAGAAGAAGTTCAATCAAATTTAAACATGTGGAAAATTGACAAAAGACCACAAACAAGATTATCATAATTGACTTTGTTAGTTTAATTTGTGAATAGTCCTCACTTTTAAGATTTTATTGAGTACAACTGACAAAATCAGCTCCACATACATTACAATTATTCTTTAATTTTCAAATATAGACACGAATTGTTCTTTCTCCTTTGGCACACCAAAATGCTATCTCTCCAATCTGTGGAGAAAAATCAAGAGAAAAAAGGAAGCAAAAAGGTCTTGCTTGGGAGAGACCAAAATGGCCCCAGTGCCTGTAACACTCCCTTTGATTTTGTTGTTTTATCTCCTTTTTTTCCTCGTTTAATTTGGATTTTGTACTTTTTATTTTTTATTTTTTATTTTTTATTTTGTGAAGTACACATTCAATCTTTAATAAAAATATAAGGGTATGTTTTGGTAACTATTTTTTTTTCAATTCTCTATTTTTTAGAACAGTTTTCTATTTTCTAACACACAAAAACTTGTTTGGTAACCCAAAACAAGTAGAAAAAAAATATTTTTAATTTCTCAAAATAAAAAGGACAATAAAAACAAGCCTTTGCATTTCTTCTATTCCTAGTTCTTAGAAAACACAGAGAAAATAATTTGAAGAATATTGATTGCAATATCTATATTTACTATATACTAGTTTTAATTGCCTCATTCCTCATCACTAGATAATCCTTTGAAGAATGTTGATTAGATAATAGTTGAGGACACATGCCATACTATTATAAGTCATTTAGCTAACAAAGTTTTGATATTTTTATTTCTAATTTTCAATAACCATGAATTGAATATACATTTTGGTAATTCATTAATTTGATTACATTAATATTTATTATTAGCTTAATAAGTATTTACTTCATGTTGTTCTTCTTTTCCTTCTCATCTTCCTCTACAAACTGTAATTGTGTTTCTCATAAAAAAAAAACCATTAAATTCATAACCATACATTTTAAAGGCTTGGTAGTTGAAGCCTCTTCAAGTGCACATGATGAAAGAAACTTGAAGATGAGAATATGTGATTTCATGCTTAGTTTGCAATTGAAAGTTCGAAAATGTGTGAAAACACAAGAGCTATTTAGACCGTCAAATTAAAAAATTACAGCTCGATAAATTTTACTCTAACTTATACTAAGTGCAAAATAGAGTAAATACGAGTGGATAAATAAATAAACTACTCTAAGCCATATTCTTTATAACACAGCAGTAATATGAAAGCTAAAAGTGTAGAGAAGAAGAATGCAAACACAAGATAACATGCCGATATGTTATCGAAAAGGAAAGCGCAGTACTCGGCATAAAACCTCTTCGCTGCTCTCCAAGCGGTAATGGATCCACTAGACAATTAGTTGTGATACATAGATTAGTAAGAGACCCTCAAAGCCTAATCTACCCGATGCACCTAAGCCCTCCAAACTCCTATTCCAACAAGGCTTCTCGGAACCATGTCTTGTATAGCTCTCCGGATCCCACAATACGCCTGATTGCATCCGCCAAAGCCTAACTTCTTCCAATGCTTCCTAGCAACACCAAAACCTCACTTGACACTCTGAAAGGGTGTGGTAAGTGTTTGGGCTATCAACATCTCAATGGTATGGAAATGGAGAGGTAGGAATTGAGGAAAGTCCACAAGTAATTGTGTAGAGAATTGTGGGTATAACAATCTCTAACTCTCAAGGTTTGTGGCTAAGGTTTTCTCTTAGAAGCACTCTTCAACATATGTGGGTAATGAGGGGTATATATAGTGTGATTACAGATAGTGTGTACCAGAAATGACAGTTCAGCAAAACTGAATGTTTCGCGGGTGTCTCGCGGGAAGGCCTTACTCGCGAGATACTTGCGAAAACCAGCTATCTCCATCTTGTCCTGACTCTTCGCATTCCAGTCATGTGCAGGGCACATGCTTCACTTTGCGGGAAGCTTACTCATGAGATACTCACGAAAACACTTCAATCTTCAATTGCCTTGAGTCTTCACTCTCTCTCTCTCTCTCTCTCTCTCTCACATAACCCTTACAATGAAATCCCACAAATAATACATGGTACATAAGATTGAATATAATTACAATCAAATTTGGCATGGAATTAAAGCCAACAAAAACATGGTTGTAAATTACAACTTTACAGCAATAGCATGCAATCACATATTGAGGAGCTGTAGGTAAAATCACAGGTTCAACTTGAAGTTGAAGATTCAACTCACATGTTCCTTCAACAGGAATCCACCAAGAGAGAATTCCAATTTTACACAAATGATGGCTTGTTTAGAAAGAGCCTCACTAGCACATGCTTGTATGCTTGCTTCTGAAAATGGATGTTGCAGCAATACAAGAAAATTTTGAACTTAGGAAGCAAAAAATATATCCCCATCTTTAGATAGTTTTGCTATCTTTGAGCACATTTGCTTCTGTGAACGCCTCTATAATCCAAAAAATGGAGCTATCAAGAAGATTGATAAGTTTCCTCTCCTTTATTCGAATTTGTTTATTAATTCCATTGGTTAATGTTTAGAAAGTGTTACAGCTACTAACAATTTTACAACAATAGGTTTACAAACTAACATGACAATGAATTGATTGGTGTCACATTAATAAAATGATAAATAAATTAAAATAAATATTTACTTTCTTTTTCAATTTTAACATCAAATGAGGTTTCTCCATTTTCTCCTCTTTATATTACAAACTCAGCAATCCAAACACTTTAATCTATGGAGACAACTTTACTTTCAACTAACGATATTTATCAGTGATAAATTTGTATCAATGATAGAAAGTTATAAATTTGTCCAAATAAAGCCAACTAATCAATTATGTTATGTATTCTAATTTTGGAATAAAATTAAATTTTGAAAAGATAATCCAAAAGGAGAAAAAGAAGAAGTGCAATTAAGAAAAAATTTTAGAATAATATTTACATGGATGTGTGTAAATATACAAGCCTATTGTACATGTAAATAGTGTTGCAAGGCTACTATATATGGTCCAATTGTATGGCATGAGATGCTTTCACATTTCACCCACTCCATATTTCTTTTTGTTTTGCATCGTTCAAAAGTTTGTTAAAGAAAATGGAATAGTGGAGATGAGGATAGATAAATAAGGAGAAAGAGGGTTAAATTATAAGACAAGAAGAGAAATGAAGAATAGAAAGACACAAACTTGAGGGGAATAAAAAAGTGCAAGAAAGTGGAAGATGAAGAGTAGTTTCTGTATAAGGTTTACGGGCTTAAATGTTGTTTTTAGTGCAAAACATGCTTGTTCAATAATACTTCAACCAAAACACAATCATTTAGAAATAATGCAAAGGTAGCATAACCACATGTCACATCAAAAATCTTTCTATAAGTTTCCTCTTTTGCATAATCATATAAATCAATGACTTGAAAGGGCCAAGGAGCCTTGATTAAAACGACACTTCCTCTCACAAGTTTAAGTAGACAGTGAGGCCATCAGTTCAAAACCCACTGGAGTATGTGTGTTAACAATAGAGAAAAAAAAAATAGATGATTTGAAATGTTTAAATATACCTCAACTTCAAAAGATTTTGGTAATTCATTGATTCAATCACATCAATACGCATCTCCTTCGTAGGTGTGTGTGTTAACAATAGAGAAAAAAAAATAGATGACTTGAAATGTTTAGATATACCTCAATTTCAAAAGATTTTGGTAATTCATTGATTCGATCACATCAACATGCATCACCTTCATAGGTATTTTCTTCTTCTTGTCTTCTTTGCTTCTTGAATATTTTGCTCCTTCTTCTAGTCCCCCTCTTACTCCTCCCCTGCCTCTACTAACTATAACTGTGTTTCTCATCTCAAAAATCATTAAGGCTATAATCATACAATTTCGAGGCTTGGTACTTGAAGCCTCTTCCAATGCACATTATCAAATGAGACTTTTATAGGATATTTATAGGAAGATGATATATTTTAAAAAAATTATAATTCAATAAAAGCACCAAAAATCTAAATCCCATAAAATTCGGCATAAATCTAAAAATTTTTGGAAGCAAAGATAATATTGGTGGTGTTTACTAGCCCATCCACATGCACCATGCACGTGTGCTTATAGCCTTTTCTTTTTTTTAATAAAACATATGACATTTTAAAGTCATAAGCACAAATAGTTATAGCTAAAAATTAAATGTGTGCCCTAATTTATGGATTTAAATATTTACTTTTAATTTTCAATTTACCTTTATGTCTTAATGGGTAACAACTTATTTTATGAACATTAACAAATAATATAGTATATCATTTTTATATCATATACAATTATATTATTATTATATAGTAAGTCCACTTTTGAAATTGATACAAATTTACTGGGATATGGTGTTCTCAAACTTGTTGTATTGTATGTGCGAATAAACATAATTAAGTACATAGCGTTTAATGCTTCCTATAATACTTTTGCACTTTTGCATTTTCTCATTGTCTAAAACTATGCTCCTTCCCTTATACTTACATATAATTTTATAAATCTCAACTTCATTTTGTATACACCATCATATGAGTTCAATAAACTTCCAATTTATATATAAAAGATGTAAATAATACAGCCATACCATCAATATTTTGAATTCACTTGGTGAATTTTTGTAGCTCTCTGGGATGTCCAAAAAAATTGATGTTGGTGGTTTGTAACATATGAAACAGTTTTTTGAAAATGTTAGATGTTCTAAGGCTTAGTTTTTCAAAAACAAAATGAGTGCTTGTTTGATGTTTATGTTAGAGAAATTAGTCTTGAGCTTCAAATGAAGTGGATGTTTTTAACGCAATTTATATAGATAGTCTACAAATATTCTTTTCAAATAAGAATGTGAATAAATACATACATCTATCTATCATACAATTCTATAATTACTTACTTGGCAAGACTGTAGCTACATTCTTATCCGAAAAAAAAAAAAAAAAAAAAAAAAAAGGGTGAAGAAGAGGCATTTTGCATTTGCATCACCAAAAAGTTAATATTTTAATTACATTAATACTTTAACAATCCACTTTACATCTCATTCTCTATTTTATACTACACCATATTGGAATAATCTAAAACAATTGATTATACTTATAATTAATTGAAATCAATTGTTCATAATCACATATAATCGGACTCAATTTGTGATGGTGCATCTCAGCCATTAAAACTTGATTTGATGATAACTTTCAATCTAGTGGTCCAATTCGGGCTTATGACTAGTCGATTTGATTGTTACAACATCAAGATCATTTTGGTGAAATGAGATTAAGGATTTAGTGACCAGAATCAAGATGCATATTTCCAAGGTGAAGTTACTCTTTTATTCTCCATGTGAGGTTAAATGCGAGTTGCAAAATGGGATGTCAATAATCTCTCGCAATACTCTTTACTGGTTTGCACTTGCCTTCATGCTTGAAGGCATTTCTATTATTCCATAGACCTGACTTTGGTTCCTCACCTACCCCCACGGTGGTTATCAGAACATGGGTTTCCTCTACCGTGTTCGTCTCGGCTTCACCATCAAAACTTCTTTTGTTTTCCATTGGTCCCTTGATGGTGACCTTTGGGTCCTCCCTTATATTCCTTTTTATGATATCACCCCTTAACAACGGTCCACATTGAAGGCTTTTTGGATCTAGCATCTTGTCCGGCCCCATATTTTTCGAGTAGTCTTTGAGATCATGGCTTAGTAGCCCACATTTGTAGCAGAAGTTTAGGAGTCATTCGTATTTGAAGAGAACTCATCTGCTTTCGTCTTCCTTGATGGCTACCCTTTTTCCTCGGACCAAACATTTTGTAACGTCAATGTTGACCTTGACTTTAAGACATTTCCCCCACTGTACCCCACTTTCCGCTACATCCACCACCAAGACTTCACCTATCATGGTCCCTATGGCTCTGCCCATTTCCCTTGTTCTGCTCTTGAGTGGTAGGTTGTGGATCTATATCCAAAACGGTGACCTTGTTAGGCTTATCTCTTTTGGTACCTACTCACCTTTGAATTCTTGGAGAAGGATTAGCTGTTTTTCAAAACTCCAGGGGCTCATCTCTAAAACCTTCTTCTTATCCTTTTTATCCCCGAACTCCACCATATACGTTTCATTTTCCATTTCCAAAATCTGTACTCCTTTGTTTAACTTCCATATCATTCTCAAGTTTTTCCTTAATGAGTCCAACAAGATACTCTTGCGGGAGAGTATTTTCATTACAAGGCAGTTTTTTCCAAGATCCTTTGTCGCTTTTGTGCTACTGCTTCCTAAGACAATGCTTTCGTCTTCCTCCTCCATAAAAAGAGCTTCTTCCATAGTGTTTCTAGTTCCTTTGCCATATTGGTTTTGTTCGACCTCACCTAACGGAGGTCAATATACTCTTGCAAAGACACTTCTGCAAGACTCACATTGCATCCACATGCACAAGGGCAAGATCGCGAGGAAAACAGAGACATAGTAATAAGCAATAGATAGAGTAGCAGAGGTATCGGATCGAGTGTCATTCCCAGATAAAAATCCATAGCTAGGGGATTCAATTTCACTAACATTAGTAGAGTTTGCATTTGATCGAGCAGAAGTAGAGGCATTTCATTGAAGTTACCCAATTCCAGCTGCTATAAAGGCATTATCTCTTTGCTCAGGTCCAGATTCACCAGTAGTAGAAAAGCACGCAGCTATAGGGGCAACGTTCCTTCACTTTGATTCTAGGTCTCCGACTTTAGACCATTCATTTATTGCAGAGTTTATTCCTTCTTTAGTCCTACCACTCTCTACATCATTATAATAGGCTCGAATTCCCTGATCATAGGTAAAGTTCTGTCTCTTCAATAGTTATTATCTAAGGCACTCGTGTAGGCACTTCCTATAAGCAACTCTTAAGCCAATCTACGTATGGTTGAGAATTGGACCCCTTATCTAGGCACTTGCTTAAGGTATCCCCGAAAGTTATTGATAGAAACTCCGATTACACAGCTTATGGAGGAATATCTGATCTAGGCACAGTAGTTAGCTTCAGCAATAAGGCTTATTTTCCTTAATAGTTGTTTAAGGGGCAGAGCTCGGCGAACAGGTTTTTTAGTGCCCGAAATAAGGTTAGTATGAAGTAAAAAACTCCGCAACACCGAGTCTTGGCGGAGTATTTCCCTTTTCTGTTGGTCGAGCCTATTTACAGACCCTTTCGTAGAACCTAAGTAGTTTGCTAGGCAGAAACGTGATTTTCCCCTCTATAGAACCATTGCAGTTGAGTTGTTCAAATCAATATCTGGTACGAAGCTTGCTAGCTGGCTGGTGGTCTTGCTGACTAGTACGGCTGGTCTTGCTGCCGGGAATGGTTGGCTTGATCCTTGCTACCTTGATCTTGCTTAGCTGGTACAATCGTTACTTGGTTGGTCCTATGTCCATCATGTAGCCACAGGTATATTACAGCATCCACTAATGCACGAGCATAAAATGAATGATATATTTGGAATCGTGACTTATGGCTATCTACATTGGAAGCTATTGGCATTCCAAAAGCACGGCGTAATGAAAGCACGAACTACACTTGCTTCTTGACGCCCAGATACTGTAGCGGTCAAAACAAAAAGGCTGTTCTAAAGGAGGTCCACACCGAAAAGAAAGGTGAGCGAGCCGCCTGTCTATATGGCCCGTAGAGCTTTAGAAAGTGCATCCACATTGCACCGACCATCCACTTTCTTGTCCTGATTCTCATGTCTATCATACACAACAATCATTAGATAGATGTTATTCGGCGAATTTTTGAACTAAAGGAAATACTGGAGCCTCAATAGTAGGAACACTAACTAATCTTGGAACATGCACTGGAACACGTGCAAATATCTCCATTTTCGATAAATCTATCTCTACTGAATAAATTGCTTCCTGTGCTCTTGTTGAGGCGGTTCCTATTCGAGCAGATCAAGTTATTTAGAAATCCATATTTAGAGATCCATAGCATCCTTTTCATCTTGTGAGTCACCACCTCGCTCAATAGCATCCCTTCCAGTTCGAGAGGAATAAGAGCAAGGAGTACGTACAAGAGCAAGTAGCCGTTCACTTAGGTTATCTAATAACATTAGCATCTGGGCCAACAGCATAAGATCCCGAGTAAGCACCACCAGCAAGGGCAAAGGCAACAGAGACATGGGCAGGGGTAGATCTTATAGTTCAAGCTTTCAGGCTCACAAAGCAGTTCCAAGCGGGGTCACAGCCAGAAGTACGAGTCACTAATAGATCTAGCTTAGCTGGTAAGTCTGGTTCGTTGCTCCGGCTTGAGCTCCATAGCTCGTGGCCTTGGTTTAATATCCTCAAAGGGCAATCCTAGACGCACTAGTAGAAGCAGATCCTACAGAGGTAAAGGTAAAAGCAGTCGTTTCACCCCTACCTCCTAGCAACAGCACTAATGGAGCTGTCAAAAGTCCAATAGGCGATCCCGAGCGAACAACTATAACCACTGGAATGAGCAACACCCACTGCGAATACCCACGTAGTTACGGCCACCTAGGTTACAACTATGACTTGGTAATAGGAGGAACCCTAAGCAGTAGCAAACAAGCTAAGTGCACACGCCTACTTCTAGCTGGAGAAGCTGTGGGCACTAATGCCTGAAGCACAAGCAGCAAAGGAAGAAGAAGAAAGTGATTTATCCTATTCTCTTCCTACTTATCTTTGGAAGCTCTTTTGGCCTTCACGCCCTTACTTTCGAGTAAGCTCCAGTCTCTCGTTTAGGCCTCCCCTTCCTGTAAGCTACAGAATCTCCTTCTTCCAGTTCATAAAGGATCTGACACCCATTTACCCATCAAGGGCATACGTAGCAACAGAAGCTAACGCATAAGCTGAAGCATCTAAAAGCCTTTGATAGGCACTTATAATGGGTTTGGAAACCTGATGACTAACCTCACTTCGCTCGCCTGCTCGTGAAGCTAAGCTTTCAATTGATATGATCTTTGCGCTTTCATAAGTGGAGGCTGCTCGTAGATCAGGCTTGACATTAGGTTTTTACTTGCCTTGCTGCTGTAGAACAGGAACCTATTTGTAGGGGAGGATTCAGTAGGGCATTTATGGTATAGATCACACTCATTTTTATATATCCCACCCGCATTCTTCCAGTTAGTTCCTCTTTAATGGTTTCATCAGAAGGTCGATTAGCATATATCAAAAGCCAGCCTTAGAAGCAAGTGAAAGCAAGCTAGCTAGGGAAGGGGGTTAGCACGGTAGCGGTATATTGATCCGGTACGTATGGAGAAATTTAATTCTTTTCCGCAGAAGCAGACGAAAGAAAGGCTTTGGCATTAGGAAAGGAATTCGATGATTTTGAAGCGTTGGCATAATAAAAAGAAAGATAGGGTAGGCTGAACAATCTGAGCATGCAACATCAGAGAGGTAGGCCCAATCATATTCATTAGGAAAAAGTGCTCACGGCTCCCGTACAGCTAGTACATGTCCTTTCCTTTCTGGGAGGCCTAATAGCTTGTTGAAATTAAGTAATTCAACTTGTGGCCTGGGGCCAAAGCCCTTTAATAGAGAAATGGGCTATTAAAGGCATAAAAGCTTTGCTTATTGAAGTTCATCTTTCGCATAGCATGGTGGGTGGGCGAAGGTATCTTCTCTCTTTAAATCTTAAAGGTATAAGTTCAGATTGAACAATTTTACCTTAGCTCCAAGCCGTATTAGCTAGAAAGCCAATAGCAAAACGCTAGCAAGCCAACCTGTAATCCAGTAAGCATTAAACGGTGGGAATAGATTAAAGCGAGCGGGCTTTAACGGGAACCTTTCCATCCATAAGGGGAGGCCTTACTCAAATAGGGGGTGGGCACCTCAAAGGTCAAGGCCAAGGAAGCTAGCCTTATTGAATTAAACTAAAGCCAATGTTGATCTATCGGTACCATAAACTAAGCCCTTTAATAATAAAATAATAATAAGGCGATAGGGAAACAGGGAAGGAAGATAAAAAAAAAATCAACTACTGCAAAAAATCTTTCCTTTTTTTTTTTTTTTAATTTTAGTAAAGAGCCCTTACTTATTAGGGCGCATACGTCAAGTCCTGCCCCTATTATAGAAGGGGGGAGCTCTTTCTCTCTTTTTTCGGGGTACAAGTCGGTCACTCTATCCTTCCTTCGCCTATTGATTGCCTTTCCCTAAATCTAAAAAGATTAGGCATTTAATTTCGCTAGACTTTTGATTATGTTACTCCTCAATGGAAAGTGAAGTGCTCTCTTCTTCCTTCCCTGGGGTGATATAGTAAGGAGTTAAATTCTTTTACAACTCAAAAAAATTGGCCTAACTTGTCCACTTTTCGCCCTTCCTCCATTAATTACTGATTGGCCTCCCCGAATTGTATATGGCCCCCAGGAAGAATTCAGCCATTTTTAGGAGTCAGTTGGAGGATCCCGTGGTATGTGAACTGATTGAATCAGTTGCAAGAGTTGTTCAACTTCCTTTATAGCAGGTTCAAGAGCTGGAAGCTACAAAAGGAGATTCTAGATGGTTTGGTGACCCCTCGGTCCCTTATTTAGTAGCTACTAAATTTTGAGATATCTCAAAGCTGTACTATTCTAGAAACCTTGCCATTACTACCTACTCAGATGCAGATTTGGCTGGGAATCCTGAAGATTGGCGTTCTACAACAGGGTATTGTGTATTTCTTGGCCCAAATGATCTTTCTTGGTAGAGCAAGAAGCTGCCTATGGTCTCTCGCTCAAGTACGAAGCTGAGTATCACGCCTTATTATTAAAGCTGCCACAGCTGGGGAAATCTCGTGGTTGATTTATATTATTCGGGACTGGGTTCCTTCTCTTCTCCAGTCACTTTTAAGTGTGATAACAAAATGGCTCTGGCCTTAGCTTAGTTGCAAATCTTTTTTCTCATGCTCGCTACTTCGGTTTGTGCGAGCCGGGCAAAAGAAATTGACATTCTTTATGAAGCGGCTGTTCACGAAGTCACTCACGGTAGAACCACTTATTGGACAAGCTTTTAGTTAAAGGCTAATCGCCGCCCCTACTTATACAAGCACTGCACTTTGTGTCTTCCTTTGAGCTCTTCGTTCATTTGGTCATCCCTTTTTTAACAAATCGTTTCTTCCCCTCTCTTTCTTTCCATTCTAGTAGTCTTATGCGGTCTACTCTGTCCATTAGTTCTTCTCTATGGCTTGTTTGATTTAGTAGAAAGCCCGGTTCAAGCCATCTCATCTTAGTATGAGAGGTCAATTCAAATGCGAATATAGGCCTTCTTTCAGCAAATCTGTGCAAATAATCTTTAGTAAGGGTTTTCTAAGATTATAAGGGCCCGTTAATGGTCATCGGTTCTTACAAGAATTTAAAGACAAGGTTCCGAAGGAATTCATGTTAGAAATGGGTTTGCTAATTAGTTCCATTTTCCTTCTTGTTCATCTTGCTCCTGGTTGTTCAACGATAAATCAAAGCCGGAGCACTATATTTAGATGTCTCATATTTTTCTGGGATATTAAATTCGTTCAAATCTATCTTACCTTCAATCCATAATTGATGGATGCTAGCATTCACTTAAAATGTTCTGAGCTCAAGTGCGTTAGAGCGCTTTGCATCGTAATCAACAAACAAAATAGGCATACGAATCTTTGTAAACTTTGATCTGAATCCCCCTTTTAAATTAAAAAAGGGCATCCAAATCCCTATCTCTATGTATAGGTAGATGCCAAATGAACAAGGTAAGGTGGTCTTTCGGTCCGCTAGCCCCAAAAAGGTAGTGTTGAGAGATATGCTTCATTCGATAAGGATACCATTCACAGCGAGACAAGAAGAATCACAGTCGACTCAACTTAAGCTATCGAGTCAGTAGCTGCCTTTAGAGCTAGGATAAGTAGGGTAGCCGCTAAGATTAACTAAAAGGACTCTCCTCAACCCTAAACCTAGACATAGAACTCCTAGCTCTGGAACTGATTGAATTCAATAATTTGCTTTTTTTTGGCCTGATTTGCCCATTCCTGCTTTTCTCGAATCTTGTCATCGGGAGTGGCAACTCTCTCAATCAACTTGGAGCTCTTCCTTGCTTCCTTCTTTGTTCTGGTAATCAATTTAAGTAGTTATTAAAGTACTGGTAACCTCTAGCCTTGAGTTCTTGTCTATCTATCTGTATAGGTCATGCCTTGCAATTCAATTGGGACAAGGGTCCTTGACTTGAGAGGGGTCCTCTTTCTTCTGACCCTCTTTGATATGGGCAGCAAGGCTTTATCTTCTTTCTTTGGTCATCTGTCTGTGACTACTCGCTCTTGCTTACTTGTTTACCAAAAAAAAAAAAAAATCAATATTTTCTAAATTTATTAACTCCATTCATTGGTATGCGCAAATCCCACCCTTGGTCAATCTACTCCTGCCTCGCCAAGTGCTCAATCAGCAAGACGACAATCTTCTTAACTTGAAATACTACTTCCCTTGCCCCCTTAAAATCTAGGGCTCTCTCCCCCTTTAAGAAGTTTATAAAAAAGGCTCATGTTTTTTGGCTTCCTATTCCTATAAAACAAACAACCCCCCCTTGGTTGTGACAACTTTCTACTCTTCCTGAGCTGTCTTGTCGTATCTAAAATGGCTTCGAGCATTTGGCTTCACCAACTGCTGCCTGCTCTCTCCTTTTTAGGCACTTCCCAGTCCACAACAGACCTGATCTTCTCTTGATCCATTTGAATCACACCCTTGCTGATCCAATGGCCGAGAAAGAGCATTTTCGTCTGAGCACTATTTCACGTACAACTTCTTTTCCTGCTATACCCGAAACACTGTACTCAAGGTTCCAAACCTCTTCCTAACGAAAAGATCACTATTAAGGGAAATTCAGACTCACTTTTGGTATCGATTTTGAGAAGACTTTTGCCCCACTGGCAAAGGTTACTTTTGTAGGGCTTTGATTGTAGTTGCCACGATGAGAAAGTAGCCTTCATTCTAGTGAGATGTGGGGAATGCTTTTCTGATTTGAAAACCACATTAGGAGGTTTACATGCCACCTTCCCCAGGGTGATCAGTTTCTTCACATCTAGTTAGTCGACTCAGGAAGGCGTTGTATGGACTAAAATGAGCAAACTTCGGCTCAAAAGCAAGATTGACAGCGGACTCGTAGCGTGGCCATTCTACTAATTAAGTAGCAAGAAACTTGAAACTCTAAATTAATTATCCTAATACATAATATATGTAGTGTGTTTGAATAAAATATATTGTACATCATTAGGTAACCACCACAACATGTGTGTATTTATCTATATATATATATATGAGAATTATTTATCAAAAGAGAATAACTCATGATTTAGAAAGTAAGCCAACATATGAATCTACCTTTCTTAAAAGAGTTTAAAAATTTGTCTTTCCAAATTCATAAAGTGCAAATTCTAGGTTTCTAGCTCATAATAAGAGTAAGACAACACAAAATAAAGAAAGCAAAAGGTCTTATAAACAATATAAATTTACCTAAAGGCTCTATTTATTATTATCATTGAATTTATTGCTCCTTACTCATGAATTAGAATGCAGCTTTGTTAAAAAAAAAAATGGAAAAGAAAAGAAAAGAAATACATACCTTTGTAGCAAGAGGAAGAGGCGTTTCCTTGAGAATTCGGGAATTCATAATCTGGCATGATTTTTATTCCAAGAAGAAGAAGATATATTACAAAAGAAGAAGATAAGAATAAAGAAAAACCTATTACATATAGAACACTATTTATGTAATTTCATATTTTTTTTCCCTAATTAAATTATATTTCTGGTAGTAGTGTTATATATTTGTGGTAGTGTTACATAATTATCTCTAAGAAAAAAAATCATTTCCACAATTTAAGCTTTTGTATTTTTCTAAAAAATTAATAAAACAATAGAGAAAAAGTTGATAAGAATAACTATATAATTTTTTTTTGAGAAAGTTGATAAAAATAATTAGGTTGTGTTGTTTCTAACTAAAAAAATTACTGCTATTTTTTAGTTGATAGAGTTTAACTTAAACTCAAACTTATGCCTTCCCTAGTATTGTAAGTTTAATGTTTTTAAAATTTTTTATGTAGTTTTTTTAGGGGTTTCTTTTAATGTAGTTTAGGTCCTTTAGGATAGTTATAAAGCTATCCCATAAAAATGAACTATATTTATACATGTGAAAAAAGGGGGAAAAAATTGATATTTATAATTTGGATTGTAATCAAATTAAGATTTTTATCAACTTAGAAATTATAGGAGAAGAAAAATTATATATATATTTTTAAATCTAAAAATCTAAAAAACATTCTGCAATATAATGAAGCCACTTGGCGTAATCACGATGTTTAAACTCAACTTTTATGCATGACTTAATAAAAAAAATTATATATAAATTTAAAAAAATAATTTTTTTGATAATATAATCAAATCTAATAAAAAAATAGTAAAAATATTTTTAAAAATTAAGTTACATGGAAAATGTATATTATGTAACTTTTTTTTTTTTTTTTGCAAAAAAGATATTATAAAAATATTTTTAAAAATTATGATAAGTTTTTAAATTTCTAAAAGCTCTCAGTAGTAAAATTGTAATTATATATATATATATATATATATAGCACTTGAAAATATTTCCATGCATAGTAGTAGAAGTGCTAAGCATATATAAATTTCTTGTATAAATGACCAAAAACAAATTCCATAAATTACAAAAATGTAAGTATTTAGATTGCAATGTAAATGTTTACCTATAAATTACCAGTTATAGCCATTTTAATGTTGTCATTAGTAAGGAAATAATCTGCCTAGTCAATTAAGAACACCAAATAAAAAATTATATCAATAATCAAGTTGAATTGCATTATCTAAAATTAAAAAAAAAATCATATAATTTAAGAAATTATTAAGTAGATACTCAAAAGAAAAAAAAAAGATATATCTTCTCACATAAATCTCCTAATTTCATATGGTAGATGAGTTCCATCCCAAACAAATTTAGTGAAAAAATTTTGACCAAAATAAAAATTCCATAAATTAAAATATATTCATCATTATTGATGCCAAGAGATAGCAAATTGGATATTGCTTTCTGTGGAAGTACTGCAAATCTAAAAGAATCTAATATACATTACCATGAGAGGATGACATACTCTCTAATGACAGCCAAAAATCAAGCTTCACATCATTTACAAAAACACCTCCAATTCTACAGATGTGTGTGACTGAAGATCCCAAAAGTAAATACATCATCCACTGGGGCTTCCGTTCTACTATGCCAATGTTTAACAAATACAAATAATACTAATAATTAATTTTTAAATAGTAGAGTAGAGTAGAGTTAGTAGAGTTTTAGTTTAAAACAATTTCTCTTGGATTCAAACTTAATTTGTGGAGGTGTAAAAAATAATCACGTTAACTCAATTAAATATCACGTTACTGTTTTAGTTATTTATTTATTTATATATAAGTGTAGCAATAGGTGTAGTAATATAAATGAAAAAAAGGGATTAGATGAAGATGAAGATTTTGGATTGTAATCAAATTAAAAGAAATAGAGATAAAGAAAATAATTTGGATTGTAGTTAAATTAAGATTTTATCAACTTAGAAATAATAGGAGAAGAAGATAAGGAAAAAAATTATATCCATTTAGTAGACTTAGAGTTTTAGTTTAACTCAATTTCTCTTGGATTCAACTTTTCAATTAAATATAACGTTGTTGTTGTTGTTGTTGTTGTTGTTGTTTTTTTATTATTATTTTTTATTTATTTTATTTTATTTTATTTACGTGTAGCAATAGGTTTAGTAATTTAAATGGAAAAAAAAAAAGGATTAGATGAAGATGAAGATTTTGGATTGTAATCAAATTAAGAAGAAATGGATGAAGAAAAGAATTTGGTTTGTAATTAAATTAAGATTTTTATCAATTTAGAAATTTTAGAAGAAGAAGATAAGAAAAAAAAATTATATCCATTTTTTCTTTATAAAATCTAAAAATCTAACAAAATTTCTTCAGTTTGATGTTGCCATTTGGCGCAACCGCAGTGTCTAAGCCTAACTTTTATTATATATATAATATGATTTTTTATTAAATGGATAAAATATATTTTCATATAACATATAAATATAACAAAATTTTTTTTTTTGTTGAGAATAACAGATTATTATTAAAATGATAAAATATATAATAAATCATATAAAGATAATAACGTAATGTTTGATAGGTTTATTTTATTATGTTAACTTTTTATGTATTTAATACTTGTTTGTCTAATTTTTAATAATCTTCAACCTGTTTGTAATTCTTTATGTCGATCATTATAATTAATAGATTGTAATTAATTTGAATATCTAGGTTTATAGGAAAATTATTAGGTACTTCCAGAGTACCATAAATGCGTGCTCCCTCCTCTCACATGAATGGTGGGTCTCACCATGAATTTAATTAGTGGGGTCCACCATTCATGTGAGAGGAAGGAGCATGCATTTATGGTACTTCGGGAGTACACAATAATTTCCCAAGTTTATAAGTGATTCATTCCTTAAAAAAATGATGATAAGTAAGAAAATTTTATATTTTTTTTGTCCTAATGTTAAAACTTCAACTTCCCATTACTGTTCTTCAAATAATACACAGAAAGTTATAAAGTACTAAATTTGCGTATTGAATTGTCTTTTTTTTTTTTTTTTTTTTTGTGGGAGAAAAGTATTGAATTGTCTTTATAATACTATTTTAGACTATTGTACATAATATGAATATAGTATATACAAAGAAAAATTTTTTAGTCATCTCATTTATTATTTGGCCCCCCTCCTCAAAGACAAATTTCTGGCTCCGCCACTGAGGGTGTGATTCTAAAATGCCTCTAAATTAAGGCATTTATACTCTTACATTGGTTTTTTCGCATCTTTTATTTCACACCAACTTTCATATGTTAAAATATGAACACTTTTTAAAGGATATATATATATATATATATATATTTTAGAAACCAATTGCTAAAAAGGATAAATTTTGGTTCTAAATATGTTTAGAGTTATATTTTTCAATTTATTAAGTGTCAAATTATAAAAACTCCATGTTTATTGTTTAAACAAGTCACATTACTCATTAAAAAATTTATGTGACTAAAATTATATATAGATAGTTTCTTTAATTACCATATACATAGTAGGTTTGTTGGAGTAAGATAAGTTTAAACATATTTATAGTTAAATATTTTTTTTTAATATAAACATGTTTGCATCAATTATAAATAAATGAATCATTCTAAGGTAACTTGGTATAACAAGTTACCTATTAATGAGTAATGAGTACCGAACTCTCCTAAATCTGAACCATCTATTCTAATACTTTTAATCTCGACTATTTACATAATTTAAGTGGATTACCCTTTACTGGTAGAATAAGTTAGGGTATAAGTAAAAGAGTAGAATGTAACCTAGCGGGAAACAATATTTTTCCCAATAAATCAATACCTTGTCTTTGATAGACTTTGATTGATGTCTATAGTAAGAATGCCATCATATAGTGGTACACCGTACACGTGTGAATTAGGGGATGGTTGTTGACCACTTGTTTTTGGGAATTTGCCACGTTAGCATATGTTCCGGCCGCGACCGTCGTAACATTGAAGAAGTAAGAAAATGGTTGAATACCATGCTAGCTTACCTGAAGGACACAGAAGGAAGAGAAGATACGGCAGGTTTGAAGGATCGAGTTCAACAAGTGCAAGATTTAGCATATGAGACTCAAGATGCAATTGAAGAGTTCATGTATGAAGTTCCTAAACACTCCCATCATCATTTGATCACGATAGTTCTTCATGATGTTGCTCACTTTTTTAAGGACTTTCGTCCATTGTGGCGATTCTCCTCCCGCATGGCAGATATCAAGAAAGAAGTCGACAACATCGGAGACTTTGATACACTTCGCATTTGTCCCTCTCCAGTTGCTTCAAGTTCTACTACAGCTGGAGAGGTATCATTTTCCAGGAATGACCATCATGTTCTTGAGGGCATTACCAGGCGTGTAGAGGCACTTCTTGATCGTGTTTCAAGGGGAGATCAGCCAAGGGATGTAGTAATTTCAGTAATCGGAGACCCGGGTTCAGGTAAATCCACTGTTATCCATGAAGTCTTTGAAATGGTCAAAAATAGTTTTGAATGCAGTGCTTGGGTTTCTGTCCCTCCCTCTTGTGAGGACTTGTTAGAGAAACTTTGTCAGGAACTGGAAGTACTTTCGACCCAGGAAGACACAAAAAAAGGAGTTTGCAGTTTCATTTACAACAAAACAGATACATCCTTGTTTTTGATGGTATTTGGTCTGAAGATCAATGGAACTGTATTAAAAATTTACTTTCTTGTAATATAAAACAGGTTAGTAAAATAATCATCTCCACTCGTAATCGCAATTTAGCTTCTTATTGTACAAGCTCTCATGATTATATCTATGATCTCAACCTTAATCCATTAACATGGGAAGAGGCTTTGGAGCTCTTTTGCAAGAAGGTCTTTCAAGGTGGTAAATGCCCGGATCATTTGGTTGATTGGTGTGAGAAAATTGTGATAAGATGTAAAGAATCACCTCATGCAATTGTTGCAGTTGGCAATTTCTTGTCAAATAAGCCACTTAATGGGACGGAGTTTAAGAATGTACTTGATAGCCTTGAATTTGATCCAGGACATCCTGTCTCTCTTTCCTGCTATAGAATTTTCTCGCATAGTTATTACCATCTATTGCCCAAACTCAAGTCTTGTTTCTTGTACTTTTGCAATTTTCCCGAGGATCACTCTGTTACACGTGGAAAACTAATCCACCAATGGATAGGTTGCAAGTTCATCGAGAAAAGAGAATGTAAAACTCTGGAGCAGGTGGCATATGAGTACTTAGATGAGCTAGTTCAAATGAGCATGGTTCATGTGACCAGGCGAGATTCTGAAGGACGAATAAGGAGTTGTCAAGTTTCTAATCTTGCAAGAGGGTTCATCCTTTCCATGTCTGAGAAGGTGAACTTCATTAATGTTCTTAGAAGTCCAAGTGCCAGTTTGGAAGGTGAGAAAATCCGTCGCTTATCTCTTCACAATTGCTTCCCCTCCGTGCTAAAAGGACAGACCTCTCTTATGTTCGTACCTTTTCTATGTTTGGGGGAGACAATTTTTCAGAATCAATGGCCAATGAACTTTTCAAAAACTTCAAGTTAATGACAAGTCTAGACCTGGAAAATGCAGGCTTGCAACATTTTCCAGAAGAAGTTGTCAACCTCACCCTCCTAAGGTACTTAAGTTTGAGGAGTACAAGGATCGATTCAGTTCCAAAATCTATTAAGAAGCTTCAGAAGCTAATGGTTTTGGACCTTAGAAATACTCTTATCATCAGGTTGACCAAGGAGATCTCTGAACTTCCTAAGTTGCTCTATTTGTTTGTTGGTTGCCCGAATGCTGTTGTAGGAGTACAAGTGCGTCCAGGAATTAAGTGTTCCACTTCGTTGCAGAAGCTGTCACTTATCAAGGCAAACTATAAGGAAATAAGCATTGTTAAAGAGTTGGGGAACTTCATTGATCTAAGGAAACTAGGGATCACAGAACTCAAGGAAATAGAAGGAAAAGATTTATGTGCATCCGTTGAGAAGATGAAGCATCTTTATTCTTTGTCTGTGAGCTTAGCTAGCAAAGAGGTGTATCTTGATTTGAAAGACATGAAAAAGTCTCCTCAACTGCTTCAAAAACTATCTCTTGGAGGGAGGTTGAAGGAAATTCCAGCATGGGTTGGTGAACTCTATAATTTGTATAAAATTGAGCTCAAATGGTCAAAACTGCAAAACAGCCCACTTGAGGCCCTTCATGCTTTGCGTTCTCTAAAGGAACTATATCTGTATGCAGCTTACACTGTTGTATTTCTGGTATTTAATGCTCAATCATTTCTAGAATTGAGGATACTAGAAATCAGGGGCGGCCCAACATAATTTGGGACCTAAGGCAAAAAATTCATGCGGGCCTTTAATATGTAAATATTAATTAAATAAAATTATTTAATACTAATCAAATTAAGGTTAATTTGATACATTAAATACATAAATAATACCAACTAGACTAATGTTAATTTCATATAGAGAATTGAATATCATAGTTGAATTATAAATATTAATAAAAAGAAATAAAAATATATTGCGATTGAAAAATATATTTTATTTTGGATATAAGACGATACATAGTTAAATAAAGTTGTAATCTAATTTTCAATTTTATATTTTGATTTAAAGAGAGAGAGAGAGATAGATATTATTTGGTGTATGGTTTTGTAGGATATTAGTTTACAAAAATCAAAGTCTCAAACTATTAGGGGAGCTTAATATATAATTGATGATTTAACACATTTGCAATATCTTTTTGAAATATTTTAAGGTTTCAATTGAGTTAAGGTTCTATTGGTCTCGTACTTTGAGAGTCTTAATATAAATGAAAAAGAAAAATGAGCTAATTAAAAGCACTATAAAATGTTCAAATTATAATATGATATTGTCTCTCATTAATGAACTTCATCAATTTAATTAATGAATGTTTATATCACGTTTTTTGTAATTAATAACATGACAATTTGTAAGCTAATAGTAAAATTTGTACATCACTAATAACAAAAAAAATGTACAACCTTTAAAAAATATATATAATTTTATAAAAATTTAGGCATTTTAACTATGAAAAGTGGGGCTTTTTTTTCCAAGGAAATTTTTGTTTTTTGGTGGGGCCTTAGGCCTAGGCCTAGGCCTAACTTGCCTAGGCCTTGAGCCGGCCCTGCTAGAAATTGAAAAATGCGATCAGTTAAACAAGGTAGTGATTCTAGAACAAGCACTACCTAAACTTCAGAAGCTGATTATAAGAAATTGTCAAAGCCTAGCCATGGTGCACATGACAAAGAAAATGGTAAGCCAAGATGGAGGAAGTGTGCGTTCCACCGGACTGTACTAGAATAATAGAAGAGTGAGAAACATTGTGGCTGAAGCACCTTTGTGGTAAGCTTTCAACGAACAAAAATATTATTGTTATTTTTTCCTATACCATACTGCCTTGATTGCACATTTTTTTTAATTGTTTAATATATATATATATATATATATAGTGGAGTTAGCCAACACTCAAACAAGATGGTTGGATGAAATTTGTCAAATATTTTTGTGATGCTGTAGCCTACAATTATATGTCATATCAAAAGCAAAGATCAAGATCCAGTCACACTAGCAAAAAATGACACTCTCTTGTAATAGAGTGAGGGATAATGGTGAATGGTCTTTCATATAGGAGCATATAAGCATTTCATATAGCAAAACTTGTAGAACGATGTGTTTGAACTTGGGGCAGTGGAGTGGAACAAATAATTAGAGTTTAAGTTATTATGTTAGATTTGAGTTCAATATATGTTAATTGATAAATAGGAGCATATAAGCATTTCTTCAAGCTCTTTAGACAAGGAAGTAAGGTCATTCTAGTGATTACCATTAGTTAATGCTGTATCTTAAGCTTTTGAGGTAAGTAACATTTATTAAATGCTCTGAAATTTTTTGTTGTTGCTGTAAATCTTCTACTTCTCAACTTTCCTTTGAAAAAACTACAATTTAGTATTTTTGAGCTAATGAGTTTGTCAATTTACTTTTAGCAAATGTACTTCAATAAAAATCATTACTTGTGCACTACTGTTCTAAAATGATATCTGGTCATACTTTTGGGGCCAAACACTTTGTTTTCTATATTTCATTTGCTAAAAAATTTCCTCAATGACATAAGTAATATAGTTTTGGACAGATTATTATGTTAAGAAATTCCCCTATAATTGTTTTTATTTCCAATATTTTAACTTGAACTACAATGCTATGCGAATATTTTCGGAATCTTCACCTGTTTTGATTATGTATTCTAGCAATATGATTTAGGGTTTATGTAAGAAACAGTTATTCATATTTGAATTTTGAAACTTGGTTGACTGTGTAATCTAGTCTTGCCCATAGGGTAATAACATATGGCGATCTATTATTCATTGGTGTCATCTGACCTTACCCATAGGGTATAATATATACGTATCTGTTCATTGCCAATTCCATCTGGCCTTGCCAAGAGGGGTTAAACATGTTGGAATTGTCCATCACAGGATTGTTTGTGTGATTTGTGTGCCACATGTCTAACCAAGTGATGCAGGATCTTTAGCAATTCAGCACTAAGTTAGATCTTGAAGGATTTTTGGATAAGGATTGATGTTTAAGGTTTTAGGCAAGAAAAGATATAATCTTGAATATGTTGATAGCTATTTGGTGTTAAAACCGTGAATATAACTAAAATAAAGAACGGTAAATGCTAGGCAATCACACCTAGGCTTTTCTTAACAATCACATCTAGGCTTTATTGTTTACTTCAATAAAGCCTTTATATAAGTTGTTAAATCCTTTCCAAGAAGGACAAAAAAAATTATATAACCTATTCCTAGAACGATTAGGATTACTAATAAACAACCAAAAAACTTATAAAATCAGCCCAAATAAGTTCTTTATTCCACTAGACTCAACTTGTAGTGATGAAGTACAAGACCCAGTTTATCTGGACAGTATTGGGGGTTACTTTGGTTGTAGTTTGAGATTAGGATGGGCTGGCATCCGTGGGTATTCTCACACCTTAAAGCTAATCCCATCATCAATTTTCAACCAAGCTCCTTTTGGTAATAGGTGAGGTCTTTACCTTCCAGAATTGCTTTCCTCTGCCATGAGCTCTTAGAGGGTACTCTAGTTGTTCGGATGGATGTGCCTCTCAAGTATTTACATTTGAGCATTTTCACCCATGGTTTGTCTTCCCCTATTAGCCTATTATAGCTCACCTTTTCCAATAGTACTTTGTTTGTGTCTTCCATGTGGCAAAACCTTAGCTTCCCACTACTTTAGATCTACACAAGGAAATCCAAGATTTGAGGTATACAGGCCTTTTGTCTCCTTCCCACCCCAACCAAAAATCCCAAAGCAACCCATTCATTTTAGAGGTAACAGATTTTTTGAAAATTAAGAGAAGTCATAACATAAATTTGTGAGGCTCCTGCTCTTTGGGATAGCACATGTCCCTTCGATCCCTGGATTAGACTCTAAATCTTTTCTACAACTTCATTGAGAGTCCGGCTCTTGAGTTGTTGTGACCTATGGGAAGGCTGAGGTATTTTGACTGGGAAGGTGCTTTCTGGAATTAAGATAGGAGCAAATCTCTGTGGCTTTTGAGGAATTGACATTTTTTCTAAAAATCACATTCGTTTGGCATTAACAGAATGACTCAATGATAATTGAAATTTCTCAATGGATTACTTGATAGCTATAGCATGGTTTCTTTCTGCCTTAGCAATGATTAGAAGATTGTCAGCGGATTTTAATGATTTGCACTGCTGGAAGGCCCATCCCAGGAAAAAAAAGAAAAGAAAAGGAACTAATTTCAAAAGCTAGGGTGTAGAAATTGAATAGACAGAGAGAGACAATGGGGCTAGACACAGCCAACCGATGACCAAGCTTGATTCTCAGTCAAGTATTCACTTTATCTGAATAACCTCTCAGAGCCAATAATGGGTTATAACCTCAAAATCTATTGGAAGTATGATTAAAAAATTTACTGATAGTGGCTTAGGATTTAGATCGGTAAAATACTGAGCATCGATAACATGTTAGTCTTTTCGTGAAGCCATGTCAAACTTGTGAGATAAGCTTGATGAAAACCAACATGATTACTTTGTATGTTTTGAACATCATATAAACAGCTTTAGGTTGGGCAGTATAGAGTACTACACATGGTGGTGTTGAATTGTTATATGTATTCATAAAGCTAGCTTGAATATGAATTTTATTTCGATTTGATCTGTTGGTATAGAATATTAGTTTTATTCATTAGGATTTGCTAGAGAACCTTAATGAGCTGCCCAGTGATTATATTCTCTTTTGATGACATCATTATGTGGTGCGAATAACTCTATTAGCATTATACCTATGATGTTTAGGAGGAGAGAAAAAGAAGTTGGGGAGGATTATAATCGGATTTAATTGCGGTAAAATTGGCATAGAGTAACTCTTAAATCCATGTATTTACACAGCTGAAGTTGACAATATGAATCTAGGAAGAAATATTTTTCAAAACCTAACCTCCAAATTCACTATATTTTATAATGTGTACATTAGGATTAAATCTGGTATCAATCGAAATTTGTACTGAATTTAAGAAAATTTTTTTTGTGTAGAAAGCAAACCCATGGAGCTTAGTTTCAGTGAAATCTCATAAGTTTTTGTTGTCATTTAGGGTCTCAGAGGTTTGCCTAATTAGGACTGACTCATTGCAGAATACAGTCTAACAGCACTGACTTGGACTCTTTCTATTGGTTTAGGAGTCGAACATTGACACCGAATTTGCGCTATAGTAAGTCAACATATAGAAGATTAAATCTGGAAAAATTTTGGATGACAATCACTTTAGAATACATGACCTTTGGGCTCTTTCACAGTTGGTGAGAATTCCCTTTTCTGGATAGTGCATGTGAGGCTTAGAAAATAGATGCACTTTTAGAACAATACATTTGGACTTGACGGAAAAAAAAAAAATTAAAGTTTGGGTTATTATGTTAGATTTTGAGTTCAATATATGTTAATTGATAAATAGGAGCATATAAGCTTTTATTCAATCTCTTGAGACAAGGAAGAAGGTCTTTCTAGTGGTTGCCATTAGTCTGTATCTGTGAAGGGCGCTCTGATATATAGTCTGTATCTTTGTGGAGAATCTTATACTTCTCAATTTTATTTCAAAAGAATCAATTTAGTATTTTTGAGCTTATGAGTTTGTCAATTTATGTTCAAATGCATTTAAACAGAAATCATTATTGTGAAATACTGTTTGGAGATGATATTTGTTCAAGGCCAAAAAGTTTGTTGTCTATAATGTTTTTTTTTTGAGAAACAATTTGTTGTCTATACTTCATTGCTAAAAAATTTCCTCTATGACATAAATAATATATTTTTTGGACATATTTATGATGTTTGAAATACCCATATAATTTGTTTTTCATTCCAATATTATGTGAAAATGTAGGAACTAAGAAAACTTTAGACTTTGTTCCAATATTATGTGAAAATGTAGGAACTAAGAAAACTTTAGACTTTGTTTTGATTATTTACTCTATCAATGATTTATGGTTTTTCGTATTTGGATCAAAACTTGGTTGATTGTGGAGTCCAGCCCTGTCTATAGGGTAATAATATATGTCAATCTGTTAGTTACTGGTGTCATCTGAAATTGCCCATAGGATATAATATAAACGTGTTTGTTCTATACCGGTACCATATGGCCCTGTCAAGAGGGATTAAACATGCAGGAATTATTCATGTATGTGTGATTTGTGTGGCAAATGTTTGACTGTGATTGTCTATATATATGGGTTGAATTTAAGTTATACCTAGTGAAACTTTAAGTTATGTTACGCTGCTCAATATCTTTTTATTAGATGCAAATTTTAACAAATCTACCATTGGTTTAAATGCTTTTCTTATACTCTACATGCTTCTAAAATTTCAAGATAATCTAAGATTAATAACCATGTCACAGATCTAAGTGTTTAAATTTTAAATTTTTGTATTTAAAATTGTGCATAAAAGTTGGGTTTTTAGATCGAATAGTAAAAAGTATTTGATTGGCACAAAATTTGGTATGCATGTTTACAACATAGAGAAAATGTAATCCAATTGTGAGATTTATGAATTATTTATCCAATAAACAGTTATTAAGTGGTGCAACATAGCTTAGAGTTACACTTGATGCAACTTGAACCAACCCTATATCTATTTTGTTAGCATTAACTTATCTTACTCAATGTGTTATAATATCTATTATGAAAAGAAGGAAAAAAAAAAAAAAAAAAAAAATCTTTACTGTTAGCCTGGTCTGTCATGTTGGGTGTATATATATATATCACTTTAGTTTTTCAATCTGACCTTGATATGTGAAAGATAATTATTCTGTTAGCATTAACTTATCTTACTCAATGTGTTCAAATATCTATCATGAAAAAAAAAAAAAAAAAAAAAAAAAAAAAAAAACCCTCTACTATTAGCTTGGTCTGTCATTTGGGTCTTTATATATTTTGTTACTGAGTAGTCGAGCTTACCCCTTCCTATTTTTATATTTCAGATTGAGATTGAAAGCTCTGAGAGAAGAATTGATGTAACAGTATATTCATGGAGCTGCGGAGGCTGGATTATTAACTATTTATGTAATTCTTGGAATTTTTCATTGCATTTGCACACCTTTTGTTATTAGAGATTTCTATTGTTATTTTCTATGGATTTTCTAAGAGTGCTTGTATTTTCCCCTATAAAAAAAGAAAAAAAAGAGTGCTTTTTAGTTTAGAGATTTTATTGTGGATATATTTTGACCTTGATTCTTAACAAGGTTTAACTTTGCTTGATATATTTATGTGTTGGAATAATTTTGAACATATAGAGGTATTTGTATGTTAGTTTTAGGTCAAATACTCTTTGAGTCCATAGAGATATGGATTTGGGTCGTGACACTACAGGTAGCATATGAGCCTTGTCTTTACATGTCACAAGTAGCTTCAGAGCCTTGTCTTTATAAGAGGCTTTCGGTTTACTAGATTTTCAATTTCCTTCAATTGTTCATCCATTCTACCATGGATTTTTAGTTTTCTGTGATAATGAAAGAAAGGTGTGATGGGTGGGGAGTGGCAATGTTTGCGTAATATGGATCGAATTTTTTGGTGGTGGAGAAAGATTGGGAAAGGTGAGTAAGAATGTGGACCCAAATCGTGGAGAAGGGATATGGGGTTTTCAAGGAGCAAAACCTCTATACCATAGCTTAGGGAACTTCTGCCTCTATGTTAGTGACTTTAGAAAATTTGCTATAAATTCATTGATTAATAACTCTTATTCTGTGTATTAGATAAACCTCAAACTTGATTCATTTAAACATCATTTTGAAACAACAAACATGCAGTAATCAATTGGGCTGAGAAACCCTTGCCGAACATTAAAATTATTTGAACAAACCTAGTAAAATCCCATATCATCTCAACCTTTTACCCTCTCTCGATTCCGGTCGCCGGACTTTATTATTCTACATAGTATGGCACAGAACCATTATCCTTCTACTGCCATGAGCGGGTGGTAGGTGCAGTTCTATGAAGCTGCCTAAGTCTTTCTTCTTCTTCTTCAAATTTATTTATTTATTTTTTAAATGCTAAGTGCAGCCTAAGTCAAGTGGTCCGGAATATATTTGCCTCTATATCCCAAGAAAAGAGAGGTACCAAGGTGGATACCCTACAATTAATGAACAGTCTCTACATAAGTTACGCGTGTACTCCTTTCGGCTGAGCCATCCAAGAGCATTAATATGCAATGAGCGTACAGCGCAACAAAACCCTCTACCAACATATATTCCCCTCTCAAGGATACATTTTTTCTTTACTCTTCCAAAGGGCCCAAAGCAGGACCTTCACTGTAAGGAAAGAAGGATGGTACTTACCTCTTCTCAACTGACTTAGGCATCAAAAGGGTTTCTGACCTTATAGACAACTCCTCCAGAGTATGGAATCTACAATTATTGAACCGGGTCTAAAATTTTGAGGAAGCCAAGCAAATCAGCTCAATCTCCATCTCAAAATGTGGGGGAAGACCAGCTCATCTGGCCTTTATTTTTCTGGCACATATACTGTCAAGAAGGGATACCAACTGATAATGGAAACTCTAATCAAGATACAAACTACAATACAGACAAAAGGAAAATTGGGAAACACCTCTGGAATGTTGGCACCTAAGGAAGCAATACACAGGCAATTGGGAAGGGATTCACAAGCATGATGACTCTGACCAAGGTGGACACGGAAGCACCATATAATCTGGAGAGATTCAATCCTAGACGAAGACATCAATCATTGGAAAGATGCAGGAAGATCAATAGGCTGCATTGTAGTCAATGATTTGCTAATGGATCATATTGGAAAATGGGCTAACCAAACTGCTTGTTTTTGTATATACCATGTGGAACCGTAGTATGTGTTTTCTTTTGTGGTGTAAAAAAATAAAAATAAAAATGAAAAAAAAGCTTTACATGCTGGAAACAGGTGTACTTGTGTATGTGTTCGATTATACAGACTAGGTTCTAGATCAAGGACATTGGTCCTTCAACAAATTTGCTGGTCTAGCAAGGTAACCATTTTTGTACAGACAAGTTTCCAGCTTAAATTTTTTAGTTTGTGTAGCAATGGAAGTAATACTAATCAAAGTCGCAAAAATATTGCCATAGGAATGGTAGTTGACTAGTAGATTGTCGAAAGACCTTTCAATCTGTAGAGTACTGGTTTAGCCTCTATTTTGTTTCATGTTTCTCCACATCCTTCAGGAGTGAGGCTTTCTTGTCTTCGGGTCTTAATCCGTTCTTCATCAATCCAAAAAAAAAAAAAAAAAAGAGAATTGAAGGAAGAACTTAAAAATTACTACTCCATCATAGCAGTTAACAACATTTGTTTGCAATGTGATGGATACTTCCTGATTAAAACCTTCTAATTGTGTATGGCAATGTCTATTCCTTTGTATGACAGGTTTGCTTCTTATACAATACGAAGAAACAACCTGTCCTTTGCTTGAAGTCAAATAAGGCAATAATATCTATGTTTGGGTTGTTATAGTTAACTTCTACACAAATTGATTTCAGCCATCAACACTAATAGTCATATCTGTCTATGCACAGCACAAACCAGTCTTCAATGGACCGAAATCACCAGTTGACTAGTGGCCGATATTAGCCTATTAACTTGGGTATTGGAAGTTTTCATGCAATCTCTAATTCCTTTGCTAAACACTACTGGATGAATTCTGCCTCATTCCTCAAATTGTTTATGAGCTGAAATTGATGGAGGATCCTCATCTGGGCTAAGAAACGGTGTGATGTTGATGGATGCCAAGTTCTAAATTTATAGTTTTGAAAGAAAATTGTAGCATAATTTTGTGTTGGTGATATACAGATAGTAGAAAGCTATTCTTCTACATGTCAAATAAAGATCCCTGTACAAAAGAGGCTTGCAATGAACAAAATAGGAATAAAACAAGTGAGAATATGCCTTTTTTTTCCATGAATGATGTCAAAAATCAATTGCTAGAATAGAGATTGCTAATCGTCAAAGTACCAGGTGAAGTGGAGACAATGAGGTAGCAATCCCACATCGACAAAATGAACAATCTTGTATACATTTATAAGCTGTCAAACAGTTCACAAATGTTGCTGAGTATGGTTACGTGCGCACGAAGCTGAAACGGGCTAAAGCTCTGGATCTAGTCACTAGTGGCTCAATTAGTGCTTTTCTTTTCCTTTTCATTTTGCAATATAATTAAAAATAGAAGATAAAATAACTCAAGAGTTGGTAGGTATTATCGAAATCCGACCTTAGCTCAGTTGGTAGAGCGGAGGACTGTAGTTGGTTTCTAACAGGACATCCTTAGGTCGCTGGTTCGAATCCGGCAGGTCGGATCTCCATTTATTTTTTAATTTTTTTTGCTTTATTTTATGAAACAATTCCATTACTATGTGCTTTGTTTTTTTGGTAAAAAAAAAAAAAAAAAAAAAAAAAAAAAAAAAAAAACTTAACCTATTGTCAAAGTTGTCAATTTCATTTCAATGGCAGTTCGAGTCTATTAAAATGAAATTTAAAGTTGCTTTAATTACATCAAATTGTTTTAATTAGGGAAGGTTAACGATGTGCCGATGTGGTATTAATTTAGGATATATCTTTAAAAACTTTTTTTATAGGAAAAGAAAAAAAAAATTAATATGTTCGATAACTTCTTATACTTCCCATAAAATTGTGTCAAAAATTTTCTAAAATGATTTATTAACAATTACCCTAAAAAGCAGATAGAACTAAGGGTGTTCATGGTGTGGTGCGGTGTCTCGACTGGGCAATATTTATGATGATATTTGCTGTATTGCAGGCGGTCTCTAGCATATGAAAATAAAGAGTATCCGATGAACTACAAATAGGGTTTCTCACCCCTTAGCTCGCTATGCTAGGCATATAGATGATGATATTGTATGGTTAGAAGATTCACCACCACCAGCCTTAGAGGCTTTTTATGTGGATTCTCTATCTATTTTTGATTGAATGGTTGGCAATATTTCTCATAGGTAATTCACATAATGTTGAAGAATTTGAAATAAACACGTCCGTTATATATAAATTATTTAGTGTCCATTTTGCAAAGATTATTTTGTTAACTTATTTTACTATTCATCTTGTTTTTGCTACTATTTATGTGTCTTACTGCACTTTTTGGTATTATTCATGGGTCCCACTTTACTATTTCAGCTAATTTTTACCTTCGTCTATAGGAAAAGAAAAAAAAAATTAATATGTTCGATAACTTCTTATACTTCCCATAAAATTGTGTCAAAAATTTTCTAAAATGATTTATTAACAATTACCCTAAAAAGCAGATAGAACTAAGGGTGTTCATGGTGTGGTGCGGTGTCTCGACTGGGCAATATTTATGATGATATTTGCTGTATTGCAGGCGGTCTCTAGCATATGAAAATAAAGAGTATCCGATGAACTACAAATAGGGTTTCTCACCCCTTAGCTCGCTATGCTAGGCATATAGATGATGATATTGTATGGTTAGAAGATTCACCACCACCAGCCTTAGAGGCTTTTTATGTGGATTCTCTATCTATTTTTGATTGAATGGTTGGCAATATTTCTCATAGGTAATTCACATAATGTTGAAGAATTTGAAATAAACACGTCCGTTATATATAAATTATTTAGTGTCCATTTTGCAAAGATTATTTTGTTAACTTATTTTACTATTCATCTTGTTTTTGCTACTATTTATGTGTCTTACTGCACTTTTTGGTATTATTCATGGGTCCCACTTTACTATTTCAGCTAATTTTTACCTTCGTCTATAGGAAAAGAAAAAAAAAATTAATATGTTCGATAACTTCTTATACTTCCCATAAAATTGTGTCAAAAATTTTCTAAAATGATTTATTAACAATTACCCTAAAAAGCAGATAGAACTAAGGGTGTTCATGGTGTGGTGCGGTGTCTCGACTGGGCAATATTTATGATGATATTTGCTGTATTGCAGGCGGTCTCTAGCATATGAAAATAAAGAGTATCCGATGAACTACAAATAGGGTTTCTCACCCCTTAGCTCGCTATGCTAGGCATATAGATGATGATATTGTATGGTTAGAAGATTCACCACCACCAGCCTTAGAGGCTTTTTATGTGGATTCTCTATCTATTTTTGATTGAATGGTTGGCAATATTTCTCATAGGTAATTCACATAATGTTGAAGAATTTGAAATAAACACGTCCGTTATATATAAATTATTTAGTGTCCATTTTGCAAAGATTATTTTGTTAACTTATTTTACTATTCATCTTGTTTTTGCTACTATTTATGTGTCTTACTGCACTTTTTGGTATTATTCATGGGTCCCACTTTACTATTTCAGCTAATTTTTACCTTCGTCTATAGTATTTTCAGCAAAAAGTTTTTAGTTTCAACAAAATAAATAGATCCCAAACAAACCCTTAATCTACAACATTGTTGGTTTTTGTTAGTGACTGTTTAAGAATAGCTTATTTAATTGAAATTGAAATTTTTTTGCAAAAGGTAATATAGATAAAGCAAAAAGGTAGCTGAAATAGTATAATGAGACTCATAAATAGTATATAAACTCTTGCATTTTCAAACACATTTAGTAGATATGGAACTTTTTTATAAGTTTCTAATTACACATTCATGAGCATCTCTTTGTCTTTCATCAAACCAATCTTAATTATCATTTTTTCGAAGCTAAGGTCTTTCTCATCTTTTGCAAGTTTGATAAGTAAACATAACCTTAAGATGCACTACTAGCCTTCATCATTTTTTGTAGATGTGAGTTGCGTAATTAGCTCCTTGAACTAAACCTAGGTCAAAGAATAAGTTCAATCAAATTTAAACATGTGGAAAATTGACAAAAGACCACAAACAATATTATCATAATTGAGTTTGTTAGTTTAATTTGCGAATAGTCCTCACTTTTAAGATTTTATTGAGTACAACTGAAAGAATTAGTTCCACATACATTACAGTTATTCTTTAATTTTCAAATATAGACATGAATTGTTCTTTTTCCTTGGGCACACCAAAATGCTATCTCTCTAATTTGCGGAGAAAAATCAAGATAAAAGAGGGAGCAAAAAGGTCTTGCTTGGGAGAGACCAAAATGGCCCTGGTGCTTGTAACACTCCCTTTGATTTTTTTTTTTGTTTTATTTCCTTTTTTTCCTCGTTTAATTTGGATTGTTGTGCCCTTGTTTTTTTGTTTTGTTTTGTTTTTGTTTTTTTTTTTTTTGTTTTTTTTTTTTGTTTTTGTTTTTGTTTTTGTTTTTGTTTTCTCAATTCTCTATTTTTTAGAACAATTTTCTATTTTCTAACACACAAAAACTTGTTTGGTAACCTAAAACAAGTAGGAAAAAAAAAAATAGTTTTAATTTCTCAATAAAAACAGGCCTTTACATTTCTTCTATTCCTAGTTCTTAGAAAACACAGAGAAAATAATTTGAAGAAAATTGATTACAATATCTATATTTACTAAATACCATTTTTAATTGCCTCATGCCTCATCACTAGATAATCCTTTAAAGAATGTTGATTAGATAACAAATGTGGACTCATGCCATACTATTATAAGTCATTTAGCTAAAAAATTTATGACATTTTCATTTCTAATTTTCAATACCCATGAATTGAAAATCTAGATATACATTTTGGTAATTCACTGATTAGATTACATTAATATTTATTATTAGCAAAATGAGTATTTACTTCTTGTTGTTCTTCTTTTCCTTCTCATCTTCCTCTAACTGTAATTGTGTTACTCATCTAAAAAACCATTGAAGGCATAACCATACAGTTTAAAGGCTTGGTAGTTGAAGCTTTTTCAAGCGCACATGATGAAAAGAAACTTGAAGATGAGAATATGTGATTTCATGCTTAGTTTGCAAAAGCATGCAATCACATACTGAGGAGCTGTGTGAACTGCTTTTGATCCTACTTTCTAATAAGTATGTCTTATATTCTTGCTTTTGAAAATGGATGTTACAGCAATACAAGAAAATTTTGAACTGAGGAAGCAAAAATATATCCCCATCTTTGGACAGCCTTGCTATCTTAGAGCACATTTTCTTCTGTGAACACCTCTATGATCCAGAAGATGGAGCTATCAAGAAGATGGATAAGTTTCCTCTCCTTTATTTGAATTTGTTTATTAATTCCATAGGTTAATGTCTAGAAAGTGTTATAGCTACTAACAATTTTACAACAAGAAGTTTACAAACTAACATGACAATGAATTGATTAGTGTCATATCAATAACATGATGAATAAATTAAAATAAATATTTACATTTTTTTTTTCAGTTTTAACATCGAATGAGGTGTCTCCATTTTCTCCTCTTCTTCATCCTACACAACAAACTCAACAATCTGAACACTTTAATCTATGGAAACAACTTAACTTTCAACTAACGATATTCATACTAATTAAAAAAGATAGGATTGAAGTTTGTATCAGTGATAGAAAGTTATAAATTTGTCCAACTAAAGACAACTAATCAATAATGTTATGTATACTAATTTTGGAATAAAATTGAAGTTTATAAAGATAATCCAAAAGGACAAAAAAGGAAGTGCAAGAAAAAGTTTTAGAATAATAATTACATGGATGTGTGTAAATATACAAGCCCATTGTACATGTAAATAGTGTTGCCGCTTGCAAGGCAGTTTCCAGTGCAAACCATGCTCGTTCATTAATACTTCAACCAAAACACAATCATTTAGAAATTAATAATGCAAAGATAGCATAACCACATGTTAGATCATTAACCATTTTAGGGTTTTAAGGTTCAACTTTCTACAAGTTTCCTCTTTTGCATATTTATAGAAATTAATAATTTGAACGAGCCAAGGAGCCTTGGCTGAAATGACACTTCCTTTCACAAGTTTGGGAAGATGGTGAGGCCATTAGTTCAAAACCCACCTGGGTATGTGTGTTAAGAATAGAGAAAAAAAAAAAAATAGATGACTTGAAATGTTTTGATAAAACTCAATTTCAAAAGATTTTGGTAATTCACTGATCCAATCATCACATCAACACTCATCACCTTCATAGGTATTTTCTTCTTTCTGTCTTCTTTTCCTCTTGAGTATTTTTCTCCTTCTTCTAGCCCTCCTCTTACTCCTCCTTTGCCTCTACTAACTATAACTTTGTTTCTCATTTAAAAAATCACTAAGGCTATAATCATTCAATTCCAAGGTTTGGTAGTTGAAGCCTCTTCCAATACACATTATCGAATGAGACTTTTATTGGATATTTATAGGAAGATGATGTATTTTCAACAAAATTAGAATTCTATTAAATCACCAAAAATCTAAATCCTAGAAAATCCGGCATAAATTTGAAATTTTTTGGAAGCAAAGATAATGACAGTGTTTACTAGCCTATCCACACACACCATGCACGTGTGCTCATAGCCTTTTTTTTTTTTTTTTTTAAATAAAACATATGACGTTTTAAAGTCATAACCACAAATAGTTAAAGCTAAAAATTAAATGTGTCCTAATTTGTGGATTTAAAAATTTATTTTTAATTTTCAATTTACCTTTATGTCGTAATAGGTAACAACTTATTTTATGAACATTAACGAATAATATAGTATATCATTTTAATATCATATACAATTATATTATTATTTGTTATGTTCTAAGACTTTAGGAACTAATGTATTAGAACTTCTCTTTGTATATGTTGGCAAACCATGATCAAAACATAGAGTCTAGGTTTAGACTTGCTCAAAGTTTGGATTGATGTATAGTTGGAATCGAGTAATTGTAGGAAATTACTATTCAAAATCTGCAAGGCTCGATCGATTGAAAGTTAGACTCAATTGATTGAAACTCGTGCATCAGTAATTTTCTACAGAATTCTCACACTAGCCCAAGCTCATATGACGTGTAGGGTTAAGTGTTTCACTCCAAGTATAAAAGGAAAAATCCTAACTACGTTTTAGAAGTCTTTGTTGAGCTGTGTATTGAATCTTTTGTGAGATCTGAGAGGCGTTTACCTTTATACACACACATAGAGTTATCAAGATCAAGATTCACGTCAAGAGCTTGATGATTGCTTCAATTGCTGCATAAAGAACTTTCAAGAAGATTTGAAACTTTTGAGTGGAGTCTCAAAGTCACAACCAGGAGAACTTGTGGTTGCTGTAGATCAAGGAAAGAAGTAGTCCGTAGACTCGGAGCTGTCACGTGATCGTGGTAGTAAGCTTTCTACACGAAGTAGCAATAGGATGTTAGTGGTCTAAGTCTTATTGTACAAACTTCAATTCTTTCATAGTAGATCTGTTTTTATCTTGAGGATAGCTAGGTTTTACCTCTCTAGGTTTTTTACCGGTTAGGTTTTCCTGGGTCATCAAATCTGTGTGTCCTTTATTTTCTGCATTATATCTGTTTTACATATATTGGTTTAACCTAGATCTAATTAACAAACTTGTTAATCAACTTGGCTTAATATTAGGTTAAACATATTGTGTTAAGGGGTCTAAAAACTAACATTATTATATAGTGAGTCCACTATTGAAATTGATACAAATTTACTGGGATACGGTTTTCTCAAACTTGCTTCGTTGTATGTGTGAATAAACATAAGTATGTAGCGTTCAATGCTTTACGCAATACTTTTGCACTTTTGGATTTTCTCATTGTCTAAAACTATGCTCCTTCCCATATACTTACATATTCTTTTATAAGTCTCAACTTCATTTTGTGTACACCATATGAATTCAATAAACTTCCAATTTATATGTAAAAGATGTAAATAATACAACCATACCTTCTATATTTTGAATTCACTTAGACATTAGCAATTGGTGAATTTGTAACTCTTTGGGATCTCAAAAAAAAAAAAAAAAAAAAAAAAAAACTTGATGTTGGTGGTTTGTAACATACAAAACAGTATTATGAAAATGTTGGATGCTCTAAGGCTTGGTTTTTCAAAAACAAAAGGAATTCTTGTTTGATGTATATGTCAGAGAAATTAGTTTTGGGCTTCAAGTGAAGTGGATGTTTTTAATGCAATTTATATTGACAGTCTACAAATGTTCTTTTCAAATAAGATTGTGCATAAATACATATATCCATATATCATAAACTTCATATTTTTATAATTACTTACTTGGCAAGACTGTAGCTACGTTCCTATCCAAAAATGCAGAAAAAAAAAAGTGAGTGAAGAAGCATTTTGCATTCGCATCACCAAAAAAAATACTAGTATTTTATTTACACTAATACTTTAACAGTCCACTTTACAACTCATTCTCTATTTTAAATTACTCTATATTAGACTAATCTAAAAAGTGAAGAGAGAGAATGATTAAGCGAGGAGATTGCCGAGGTGGTTGTAGGACATAGAGGATCAAGACTGGGTTTGGTTGGAGTAGTAGAAGTGGTTCTAAATTTTTAATGGAAGAAGGGGTAACTTTGCCCTTTTTTTGTGTTATTTGGAAATGAATATGATACAGCTCTTGCTATTGTCCTAAAAGAAATGGCTATTGTTCCAAACATAAGAGGATTGGGTTTGGCGAAGGCATACGACACTTTGGTAGTCTAAAATAAAAAAATAAAAAATTCAACTATTTAGTCTAAAATTCAATTAATGAAAATAATGAGACTAATTGAGAAAACTAGTGAATGTCTCGTGCAATGCGAATGTTCGTTATTAGTTATTTTATAATGGGATAATTACAGATTATCCACCTGTGATTTAGCCCAAATTTAACTTACCCACCCGTGGTTTTATTTTTGACACTTTACCCAACTGAGGTTACTTCTGTTTAGTCTCTGTTACCCACATCTGTTAAAAAAGATGGGTAAATAAGTCATTTTACACCCATTTTATGTCTCTCTCCTCCCAAAACAAGAAAAAAAAAAAAAAAACAAAAACAAAACAAAAGAAAAACAAGATTAAAATATGGTATAAGTTTCTCACAATTCACAAATATGAAGAATATACACCCAGAAAACCAATACAAATCAAACCAAGCAATACCATCAAAGTAAAAACCACAAATCTATCAAAATACAACCCCAAAATCCAAGTCAAAATACACTGCCCATCTCAGCCACTTGCCACTAGCATTGACGAGAATCAAATTGTAGATGAATCGAAAGTTTCAAGCTACGAGCGATTGTTAATTAATCAAACGGATCTAGAAGCTTCTATAAAGAATCGAAGATCTCCTCTTGTTAATGGACCTAGACAAATCTCTTAGACTCATGAACCAACTCAACGTCAACTCATTGAACAAAATGGCATCAATTTGTTTCTCCATTAAAGACCCAGTTTCAATTTCACTAAGGTCGTCCTCTGATTTTGGGTTGTTACTATTTGGGTCATTGTAATTGCTGCAGTTTTCCATCAAAGTACAACCCCAAAACCCAAGTCAAAATACAAACATCAACACACCCACACACATCCAAACCCACGAATCCATCAGTAACCATGCCTTAAATCCCATTTTTCAAACCCCAACAACCAAAAGAAACCCAACCCCTAAATCAAATAAACAAAGAAGAAGAAAAATATAGCAGAAAATAGCGGGTCAGTGAGAAACAGAGAGAGCAATGAAACAAAGAGAGAGAGTTTTGTGAAACAGAGAGAGCAGTGAGAAAGTTATTTGAGTATTGAAGCTGATGGTGTACCCTTGCCGCACCAGATCTCTGCCCTTGTCTTGCAACTCCATTCATCTCTTCGATCCCAAACTCCGATTTGAACTTCTAGGATGACCCTTTTGACTATAAAAGACCCTTTGTTTGAATTATCTGTAATTATCCCTTTGTTTTTTGTGTTTTTTTTTACTAAAACTTTAAAGTATCTAAGCACAATAATTTGAACTCCGATCGTAGTTTGAATTATTTGTAATTATCCCTTTGTTTTTTGTGTTTTTTTAACTGAAACTTTAAAGTATCTAAGCACAGCAATTTGTCAAACACAATAATATCTGTAATAAATCGTGATTGGGAGTAAGCACAATAATTTGTAACATGCTTAAAATGCTAAAAATTTGTACGCGTGAATAGGAGTGTTTGATTTATTTTGAGTTTCGCTTTTGATAAAAATGAGTTAGAGTCACGTCTGAAAGGAAGGTGGGTTATAGAGTAGTAACAGAGAGAAGCACAGGTTGGTAAAGTGTCAAAAATGAAACCACAGGTGGGTAAGTTAAATTCGAGCTAAACTACAGGTGGGTAATCTGTAATTATCCCTTTTATAATACTTATGTGTTATAACATTTGGAAAATTAGTTTTGATTATGTATTATATGTCATTAAAATAATGCAGAAAGAAATTGTAATCTAGTATATCCATTAGTAATCATAATTAATTAGACCCCAATAATTGTCATCACATGCCTATTGTTTTTTATTTTATTTTATTAGGCATACATGTATATTTCATTCTTAGATTTGATGTTCTAATTATTTCTTTATCTTTTTCTTTGGAGTATTTTTTTTTTAAAGTGAACTTTTAAAGGCTGAAATCAAAGATTTGAGGTTTTTAATTTTTAATTTGTAAAATTAAATATACATGTCAAGAGACCTAAAAATATACAATTTCATGGATTCATATCTCTAGTCTAATTTTACATTCATATGAGTCTCTCATTCATTTACAAAAGATTAAGCACTTCCCAAAAATATACTAACCAAAAAAAGTATAAAGGCTCTATATCTTTCCCAAACATACCTTTTAGAAACCCCTAATGCCTCTGAAGTACTATATCAAGCTTTTGACAACGTTATTTGTACTTTGTGATGAGTAATAAAGCAAAATCCTAATGAAGTTACCTTGTTTGTGGTAGCCAACTCATACACTGTTCGTGTAGAGTTGAGTAACTTGAATAACATGTGAATTATATCTGCTGGAATTAAATCTGCTAATGTGGAGATTGTTTTTCGTTACCTCATTTATCCCATGTAAGTTTGTCAATCGTTACCTCATTTATCCCATGTAAGTTTGTCAAGTGATTAAGTAGTTTAGGACTGATACTAAAATATTGAACCATCAGCCATACGAAGGCCATGCCTATTAATTTATGCAATTATTACATGACTTTACGAAGAATAAACTTTTTAAGGTGTGTACTGAGATTATATCAACAATTTAGCTAGAATATAAAAAATCTGCAGTAGTTGGACGATTGGTCAAATTATTACTAAATGATTGGCGACTAGCTAGGGAGAGTTGCTTTTGTTGGTGAACAAACTGAAGTCTTTGTTTTCTTTCCTTTTGGTCATAAGTCAAAAAATATATTGTGATAAATTCTATTATTTCAAAAGATCACTAACAAAACAACAAAATATAATCAGAAATTGAAGTTTGTAAAACTTGCAGAGAATAATTTGAAGAGGTGTTGTCAGTTGGTAATAAGGAAGTCAATGTGGCTGAGGTTTTAACACGTGAACATGCTAAGCTTTAGGTATGTTTTGGGGACAACACCTTCATTCAAAACCATGGGATTTTCCATTAGAATGAAATGGAGAAGATGCAGTAACTCAAGCTTTACATGCTGTGGAAGACTTTGGGAAACTAGATAGAACAATTGCAGAGAAGCAGAAGAAGTAGGGAGAAATTCAATCAAATATTCACACTGGAAGATGTGGCAAGAGAGAAAATTCTGCATGAGGAATTAGAACAACTATTCATCATACAGGAGGAGATCATGTAATCACAAAAAGCATGAAACAATTGGGTAGTGTATGGAGATCGATCATAGATATAGTCGCTACTTTCAAACCTTGATGAGGAGAATAAGAGCTTATAATCCAATCACTAAACTAAATTTACCCTCTGGTTTGTGGAGCGAAGATATTGATGAAATAGGAGGAGGATTGCACCAACACTTCTAGCAAATATTTTGGGCCCAGGATGAAATGGAAACATGGCATATTATTGAAGAACTAGACTCCATCAGCATACCAAGGTTAAGCCAGGACCAACTGCAGCACATGAATGCATCCAGTCACTGAGGAGGAAGTGAAGGAAGCAGTTTTTCAAATGGGAGCTTGGAAATCCCCAGGACCAGATGGCACCCCTACTGCCTTCTATCAGACCTTCTGGGACATCACTGGTAAAGAACTTATATACTGTTTTGGCATTCTTACATTCTGTTCATTTGCTTAAATCCTTAAGCAAAACCTACCTTGCCCTCATTTCCAAAACACCTTCACCAGAGACTTGTAGTGACTTTCATCTTATTAGTCTCTGCAATGTAGTATATAAGGCTATATCAAAAAACCTTGTCAATAGACTTAAGGCCATTATGACCTCAGTGATAACTCCTTTTGAAAATGCTTTTGTGAAAGGTACACATATACAAGACAATGTGATCCTGGCCTATGAGTTTTTCAATTACATTACACCAAAAAAATGTAAAAAACAAAAGACTTGTTTTGCATCCTTAAAGCTTGACATGAACAAGGCCTATGACAGGCTGGGTTGGAATTTCATTCAAGCAGTGATCATCAAAATGGAATTCCCTAGGCACCGGGTGTCAATCATCAAGGAGTCAATTGTCTCCTACCAATTCCTTTTAAATGGTACACTCTCACCCTTTTTCCTACCTAATAGGGGTATTAGACAGGGTGACCCAGTATCCTCATACCTCTTCATCTTAAGTGCCAACGTGTTTCGATGAAAGGAGAGTTTACCAAGGTCTGCCGTGGGATCAAAATTGGTTGAAATTCCCGTACCATTAATCCCATCCTATTTGCAGATGACTCTTTGCTTTACTTCAAAGTCACAGACAAATCGCTCAAGTTCCTTGAAGAAAAACTATCTTGGTTCTGTAGACTCAGGACAAGTTCTTAGTAAGTCCAAATCTGAGTGTTCTTTTTAGTCCAAACACCCACTAAGAAGGAAAGAACAAATGGTGAAGTTCTTTAGAGATAAAAGCTGTTTCTTAACCTGGGAAATACCTTGGTTTCAACTTTGATTACAGTAGAAGGAAAGTTTCACACTTTCAAACTCTGCTTGACAAGGTTAGTTCAAAGCTCCAAGGTTGGAAAGCCAAACTCTGTTCTAACCTCCCTTAACCTCTATAATTTTGCCTGTTTCAAGGATTCTGTTTGTACTGCATTAAATAGAACCATATGCAATTTATTGTGGGGACATGACTCTGAAAAAAAGAAAGCTCCACTAACTGAATTGGAATGATCTCAGTCTATCTAAAAAGAAAGCAGCTTGGCTTAACAGAGCTATATTATCCAAACAAATCTGGAGATTATCAAGTCAAGGGCATTGGTCCTTTAACAAATTTGCTGGTCTAGCAAGGTAAACATTTTTGTACAGACAAGCTTCTAGCTTAAAATTTTTAATTTGTGTAGCAATGGAATTAATACTAATGTCATAGGAATGGTAGTTGACTAGTAGATTGTTGAAAGACCTTTCATTCTGTATAGTACTGATTTAGTCTCTATTTTGTTTTATGTTTCTCCACATCCTTCAGGAGTGAGGCTTTCTAGTCTTCGGGTCTTATCTCTTCATCAAACCAAACAAAAGAATTGAAGGAAGAACTTAAAAATTACTACTCCATCATAGCAGTTAACAACATTTGTTTGCAATGTGATGGATACTTCCTGATTAAAACCTTCTAATTGTGTATGGCAATGTCTATTCCTTTGTATGACAGGTTTGCTTCTTATACAATAAGAAGAAACAAACCATATCTGTCTATGCACAGCACAAACCAGTCTTCAATGGACCGAAATCACCAGTTGACTAGTGGCCAATATTAGCCTATTAACTTCGGGTATTGGAAGTTTTCGTGCAATCTCTAATTCCTTTGCTAAACACTAATGGGTGAATTCTGCCTCATTCCTCAAATTGTTTATGAGCTGAAATTGATGGAGGACCCTCATCTTGGTTAAGAAACAATGTAATGTTGATGGATGGCAAGTTCTAAATTTATAGTTTTGAAACAAACTTGTAGCATAATTTTGTGTAGGTGATATATAGATAATAGAAAGCTATTCTTCTACATATCAAA